>NW_020769603.1:177992-191837 GCF_900518735.1 Pseudonaja textilis
TTTACTTGTAAGAGTAATCTTAATACCCACAAGAGGATCCACACAGGTGAGAAGCCATATCAATGCTTGGAGTGTGGAAAGACCTTCTCTAATAATTACTCTCTTACAAGACATCAAAGGAGTCACAAAGGAGAGAAACTGTATCAGTGCATGGAGTGTGGAAAGAGCTTTAGTAGTAAATATACTCTGATTCACCATAAAAGCATCCATACAGAGGAAAAGCCATATCAATGCATGGAGTGCAGAAAAACTTTCTGTTATTATGTCTCTCTTATAAAACATCAAAGGAATCACAAAGGAGAAGGGCCATATAAATGCATGGAGTGTGGAAAGAGCTTTAGTTGTATCAGTCATCTTAATTCCCACAAGAGGATTCACACAGAAGAGAAGCCATATCAATGTGTGGAATGTGGAAAGGGCTTTAAGTGGAATTCTGCGCTTACCTCCCACAAGAATACCCAGCACGGAGACAAACCATATCAATGCATGGAGTGCAGAAAAACCTTCTGTTCTTATGACTCTCTTATAAGACATCAAAGGAATCACAAAGGAGAAAGACCTTATAAAAGCCTAGAGTATGGAAAAACCTTAACTTGTAGCTCTAATCTGGATTCCCACAAGAAGACCCACACAGAAGAGAAACCATATCAATGTGTGGAATGTGGAAAGGGCTTTAAGTGGAAATCTGCTCTTACCTCCCACAAAAGGATCCACACAGGAGAGAAACCATATCAATGTAAGGAGTGTGGAAAGGCTTTTCATTGTAGCAGAAATCTGAATTCCCATAAAAGGATCCATGTAGGAGAGAAGCCATATAAATGTGTGCAGTGTGGAGAGGGCTTTAAAAGGAGTTGTGATCTCGCTTCCCATAAAAGGATCCATACAGGGGGAAAAACCATATGAATGCATGGCGTGTGGAAAGAGCTTTGCAAGAAGTAAAGCTCTTTACTTGCTATAAAAGGATCCACACACAGGAGAAACCATATCAATAAAGGAAGTATGGGAAGAGGTTCAATAGAAATACAGGTTTATGACTGCAGTTGAGCCCAAAATTCCTATTGCTAAGCAAACGGTTGTTAAGTGAGTTGTGATCCATTTGTCTACTTTTCTTGCCACATTTGTTAAGTCAATCATTGCAGTGGTTAAGTTAGTAACACTATTGTTAAGGGAATCTGGCTTTTCCATTAATTTTGCTGGTCAGGTTGAACACTGTAACCATCATAAATGTGAGGGGCGTGTCAAACTTCTGCATGTAAATCATGTGTCCATGTTTCAACAGTCAGAAGCGTGGAAAATGGTCGTAAGACACTTTTTTCAGTACCATTCTAACTTCAAATTTTAGTAGATGAACTGTTCTAAGTTGAGGTTTATCTGTCTGGGAATTCAATATAATTCAACCAAAAGCCGTAGAACAAGATCACATATATATCAATGTATCATGTGAAAAGAATTTCAGAATGATGAATTCCTCTCACAAAAGAAATCAGAATGAGAAGTGAAATACTAGATTGTTAACATTAGCAGGTCATGATTTATTATTGGGACAGGACGCCTTTTTATGGTATAAGGAAAGTAAAACACATGGGTATTTGAGGAGACACTATATTCACAATGCTTTATTAATATGGGAGAAAATTAGGAAACAACATTACATGAAAATACCAGTCTGGTTGTCAACTATAGAGGAATTTGCATATCCAATTGTTTATAGAATGGAACAAACAATAAGATACAATGAAATATTAAATGAAGAAGGTGAACTCAAATCTAAGCAAGAACTCGAGAAACAAGGACTACAGATGAATTGATATTCATATTTGCAAATACATTTTAGATATAATAAAGATCATAGGATAGAAGGATTTTATAATGAATTAACTGAATTAGATGGAATTTTGACAGGTACTGATGAGAAGGTGATCAAAAAACTATATGCATATTTACTTGGAGTAAAATTAGAAAAACAAGTTAAAGAAACAGTGATTGCCTGGGGGGAAAACTTTGGATATGGGATAGATTTAGAAAGATGGCCGAAATTATGGTCTCAGAATTGTAAAATAACCATGTCAACAGCATAGAAAGGGAATTTGTATAAGTTGTTTTACAGGTGGCATCTACCCCAGCAAGGATAGCAAAGATGTTTAAGAATAAATCGGAGAAATGCTGGAAGTGTTATCAGATATCTGGATCATATTATCACATGTGGTGGATGTGTGTGGAAGCTAAGAGATACTGGACTAAAATTCATACATGGCTGGAAAAAATGACAAAAGAGCATATAGACTTGAAACCAGAGATATTTTATTGGGTATCTTACCTGAAGGATACAGTAAAGAAGTGACATATTTTATTATAAATGTTTTGACAGCAACTAGAATTGCATTTGCCCAAAATTGGAAAAGTGAAAAAATTCCTATAGAAGAGGTGATTAAGAAAATAATGGAATGTGCAGAAATGAGTAAATTGACATTAGCAATTAGAGAGCAAGAAAATGAAGAGTATTATAAAATTTGGGACTTATTTTATCAATGGTTAAATAAGAAAATAGGGAAATAAAATACAATACAATATAAATACAATGTTATAATAAAGATAAGACTAATGTTACGTTATGATTGACGATAATGAAATAATTGATATGAAGTAGGTTTTGCAAAAGTTGAAACTTGCTCGAAAAGGATAATGTGAATTTACAATTAAAGTCCAATAAGGAGTTAAAAATATAATATGCATAATTGATTTATATAATATGAAGTTTAATAATGTATCTAGAAGGGAAAGACTGTTGATATTGTGCACAAGAAGATACGTACCAACCGACATACTGAACAATGGAAAGATGGTTTTATGTTTTGTGTTTATGTTTGTATTTGTTTATGTTGTTAAAAAATAAAAAAAATTGAAAAAAAGAGAAGTGAAATCTGTGTTCAAAGACACTTTTTGAAGCATTAGAACCAAGGTGTTGCAATGGTTACAATGCAGTATTGCAAGCTGTTTCTGCTGACTGCCAGGAGTTCAATTGTGACCAGCTCAAGGTTGATTAAACCTTCCACTCTTCTGAGACCAGTAAAATAAGAACCCAGATTGTTGGAGGTAATATGCAGATTCTGTAAACCATTTATGGAGTGCTGTAAAGTACTATGAAGCAGTATATCAGTTTAAGGTCTATACCTATTGCTATTTTGCCTTTCTATGACATGATAATAAGGAAATCTCTAAATTCAATTTAAATAAATTGGGTTTAAATGAAATTAATTGGATTTTAATTAGAATGGAATAAAATTAATTTTGGATATAATAAAATTAAATATTGGAGGAGGAAGAAGGCAGAGCCTCCTCACTGACAGACCGTAGATCCCAACTCTGCGGCTATGGTCCGTGCTCTTTCATTGGAGAGCCCCGATCATTGCAATTAGGGGCTGAAGCTGCCTTGGAGGGGCAGTGGAGTAAGGGGAAGCCGCAAGCCAGGTTGAGGGGAGCCGCCTCCCCCCCCCCCCCGGGCTTGGTCTTCCCCCCCCCGAAGACGACTGCAGCAATGATTTAAAATGGCCACCCCGAAGAGGAGGACACAGCTGGATTAAGATTTGTGCAGGAGGGAAGAAAGAGGTGGATAACATCTGAATCAGGATAACTGGGCAATACAACTAAACAAAATTGCCCCAGGATTAAGGTAACATGGAATTTTTAAGAAAAGAAAAGTGAGCAGCAAAATTACAAAGGGACAGGAAAAAAAGAAAATATTTTTGACAGCTAAGCAGGCTTCAAACCAGGAAAGGAAGAAGCTGGAACTAAAGATTTAATTAAATTGGACTAAAATATTTTGGGAATAAACAGGCATAAAATAAAGCTGGACTTAAGATTCTCAAAAAAAAATAATAAATTTTACAAATTGGAGACTGGACTGTGCCAGAATATTGAGGTTCAAAAAACCCTAAATAAAAAAATAGGGGGAAAAGGTGAAGACTTTGTATAATGGAGAGTGACAAAAACTTGAGCTTAAACAAGGGAAAGCATCCTGTTTCTGAACGAACTTGTGTGGATATAAAATAAATGTTGAAACAAAGTAAGAATCTTAGAAAGTGAAAGCAGAACCAGAATAAAGAAAAAAGCAAGGAAAGAATGACTGGGATTTATTGATGTTTTTGGTATAGACCCTGGGCTGGAATAATTGAAAACTTTAGAAAATTGAAAGAAGAAAGAAGGAAAGTAAAAGTGTTTTTTTGTGGACTTTAACGATCAAAAAGATATAAGAGTGTAATGATGATATCTCTCCAGGAATTAAAAATGGAACTTAAAAATATGAGAGAATTACTACAGGAAAGAGGCGAATCACTTTGCTCTGTGTTAGGAAAAATGGAAATGGCGATTGAAGAAGAGCTTCAGAGGAGGAGGAGTCGATTCAAGGAGAAGGCATTTTAAAAAGACAATTAACACAAAGAACACTACAAAGAAGTGGGTAAAGAAGGAAGGTTAGAAAGTTGAGATTTAAGAAGGCAATCAAAAGGGGGAATACCTGTGAAGTTGGGAAAGACAGAAAGACCCAGCAGAAAAAGGGAAAGGAAGATATTAAGAAAGAGGGATATAAACTGGAATGAGAAAAGATATGGGGAAAAGAGGGGAAGGAGAAGCAGTAAGAAACAGGTGCATGAAATAAAGAAATATGGAAATAGTAAAATGTTGAAAAGAAATTGTTTTTTCAGAGATAATGGTTGATGAATTAAAAAGGGGATTCTGCAGAGTGACAAGGGGTAATAAGAATATTTCTGCAATTAAAAATATTTAGAAAATAGGGTAATACAGATATTGATAACTCTTATTAAAAATCAAGGGGGGGGAATATGCTGTGGAATCCAAGTGAAAAGATGTAATGATTATTATTGTAACCTTAAAAATAATGGTTTATTGGGAATTAAGATGAGGGAATAAAGGTATATTTTAATCATTGAGGTGTCACACTCAAAACAGTAAAAGGGGGGAAACCTATACTTTTTTTTTAGTGTTAAAATTTGTATTAATCTAGAATTTATAAAAAGAATGTATAATGGAAAGGAAACATGACAGACTAAAGAACCAACTAAATGTTAATATAGACTATTAAAAGCAAGGAGAGACATTGGTAACTTTTATTATTATTACTATTATTATTATTATTAGGCAAACATATTGTTTATCTTTATTTTTAAAATAAATTTTAAAGGATTATATTTGAAATAATTGAAATGAAAAAGATGTTTTGATTGAGATTAATGAAAGAGGTTAGAATTAATGTGTTTGTTTCTCTCTTTACTGAAAATTTGGAATGGAAAAGGTAATAATAGAATTAAGTATGCATATATCAATGTATAATTGCTGTCATATTTGTATATAAAGGTGATGACCCGGAAAAGAGAAGATGTTGTCCACTAAAAAGAGATTTTTGTTTTTAATGTGAAAAACTGAATAAAGTTTGTTAAAAAATTAAATTAAATTAAATATTGGTATGGTTGTCCTTGAGACATTTTTAATTCCATTTTAATGAATTAAAAAATAAACCCACAGGAAAACTTTTGGAAGGATTTGGAGGTGAGGGAGGAATACTTCAGGTTTTCAAAGAATCAGGCTACATTGAAGCAGGGGTGGGATTCAAATTTTTTAACAATCAGTTCAGTGGGCATGGCTGAGTTGGTGGGCATGCCCAACTCAACATCACTTGCATCAAGGCACACATCTCCTCGCCTGGCCTCTCATGACTGTGGGGATGCTGCAACAGTCATAAGTGTGAGAAATGGTCATAAGTCACTTTTTTCAGTGCCATTGTAACTTTAAATGGTCACTCCACACAAGCAAAGTACCAGCAAAGGAGGAGAAAAAACTCCAGAGAAGCTCCAGAGACAGGAAGTCTAGTCCTGCTAAGAATGTAATAAGGGTTAATGGAGAGGCAGTTTCTGTAAGCAACACCAGAATGTTTCCTTCCTGCCTTCCTTACAGGATTAGCCCAGTAATTTCTTCTAACAACCGGTTCTCCAAACTGCTTAGAATGTTACAATGTTAGCGGTTCTAATGAATAGTTGCAAACTGGTAGAATCTCACCCCTGCTTTGAAGCTATTTATTCAAATACTGCTCAATTATAGTTCTGGATCAAACTGGTGAAAAGACACCAATTTTGGTTTTGTAGCCACTGTGTCACGATTTTCCATTATAGAAGACTAAGAAAAATGGGCTCAAAAGAGCCAGGCTTTGGGCAAGAGAGAGGAGTTAATTCTATTCTTTTTCAATCACTTCTTAGTTCTATTTAACCTGTTTTTTCAGATCTGAACTATTCTTTTTACCATAGTCCCATAGACTATTTTTTTTGCCCTGCACGCAGTGGCAGAGAAGTGGGCCTGTGTGATTGTGTGCCCACTGCCTCCTGTGTGCATGCATGCATGCATGCCAGAATGGTGTGGACTGGGGTACAGCGACGCAGGCCAGCTCCTTACAGTTTCCCTTTCGGAAGATGGGGATGAGTTTGCCAACAACCACAGCACAGAAGCTTGTCTTTCAAAGAGAGAGGCTTTGTTTCTTGTCTTTTGACTGCCCTGCCATTTCTGACAGGATTGTTGCTCGTTTTTGAGGCCTCCTACAGACCCTTCAACAGAGAAGCTGCTCTCAAGGAAAGTGACTACTTTTGAGTCGCCACAGAAATTTCCTCAATGTTCGCAAGACCGCAGACGGTTCTCAGGCATTAAAAAGAGGAAAATCTCGAAACTGCCGCCTGCTGGAGACGGCACGGCCTTTCCAGCCAGGCAATGTTAGAGAAAGACACTTTCCAATGCCCATCCATCATCCAGAACATGATGATGCATGCCTTCCATGTCCTCTGGCATCGCCCGCAGGATCCTCCAGGGGGCTCCCTTGGTAGCTATTGGAAGAGCTGCGCAGCGCCTCCCGCATCTCCCCCTTTCGAGGGAAACTGAGCATGCGCTTTCTTTCCCCGTCACAAGTCGTCTTTTTTTCCTCCCAGGAAAGGCTGGGAGCGCATGCTCAGAGTTTCCTAAAGGAGTCCGAAGAGTTTGCAGGGAAATCTTACACGGATGGAGATCTAGACGTTGCTACTGGAGGCGAGCATGGCGACCTGCAAAACTTCATCAGGTTCGGAGTTATGGGAAAGGGAGATCCCGTGGCCCCATGTTCCCCTGCCGCCCCTGTGCATGAACAGGCCAGGCAGGGGAGGAAGCAAAGCTCCGGCCCATCGCGCTGTTTTTTGGGGGGATGGGAGGGTGGCAATGAGGACAGCAGAGGCGAGGGGATGCATTTACCTTCCATTTCATTGGGAGAAACCCTGCGGAGTGGGGGAGCTTTGGAAAGTAGCCGTAACTTTTTCTTCCAAGGGCTGGACCGTGCTTGGAGAGGCGCAAAACTTCTTCAAGTTCGGAGTCCTGGAAAATGGGGAGCCCCTTGTCCCATGTTCCCCTGCCGCCACTGTGTATGCACGGGGAAGGCAGGGAGGAAATCAAAAGTTACGGTCCCGCTGCGCTGCCTCCAGAAGGAAAATCGGGACCGCCAAAAAGGTCGGGCCCATTCAGGATTAGGCGAAAAGTTGAGAAACCTCTTTCCAGGAGTTGCCTGCATCAAAACATCATGTTAGGTCCTAACTGGTTTGTTGATTCGGTTATTATTCTCTTTGCATTGAATCGCGGTTTGTTGATTGCGATTTCTCAGCTACCCATAGCGGTTTGGGCCAGGAGGTTAATGGGTTCTGCTATCTAACATTATACCGGAATTTCAAATATTGATTGATTTATCTATAAAATCGATTTCGGTTACCACTCATCTCAATGACTGTTTGTGACCTGAGACATTTATGATCTGAATCGTACAGAGATTGTTTTTAATGTTGCCAGCAGCCATCAAAATTATTTGAATAAAGAAGTAGGAATTCGAAAACAAACATGTTTTAAATTTATGCATCCAGTTTTTAGTCCTTGATCAAAGTTGATACAGAAAGTTACTACAGATATTTTTCCACGTGCAGATATATTAGTCCACCAACTAATAAAATTTTCTCCCTCTTTCTAGATATTGTTCAAGTCATAAGAATTTCTTTTTTGGGTTTTTGTTGATGCTCAGTTGTTCTGGAAGTTTTTTTTTTTTTTCCATTTCAGATATATAAGTTGGAAATCTTTCCTAGTTCCCTTGGAGTTGGAGGTATCTGGTGAGGAAAGCGAGCTAAATGGCCTTTAGGAGATTTAGCAAACGTCTTTTGATTAGTAAAACTTGGGAGATCCATTCATCCATTTTGGAGTTGGATTAGAGAGAAGATGGAAGGACAATACCCACCAGATGCAGGAGTTGGAAAAGGTCCTCCAGCCACTCAGCCTTGGAGCTGTGGGGAAAATGAGGCAAGTTCTGGGCAGAAGAGCCAAGAAGAGGAAGCCAACAGTTCAGAGGTTCAGTGCTATCACTTCAGCAAAGTGCAGTTCCAGGGGGGGAAGAGTCCCCGAGATATTTGCACTCAGCTTCACCACCTTTGCCGTCAATGGCTGCAGCCGGAAACACACACGAGGGCTCAGATGCTGGACTTGGTGCTCCTGGAGCAGTTCCTGGCTGTCCTTCCCCCAGAGATGGAGAAATGGGTGCGGGAGTGTGGAGTGGAGACCAGTTCCCAGGCGGTGGCCCTGGCTGAAGGCTTCCTCCTGGCCCAGGAGTCTGAAAAGATCCAGGTGTGAGAATATAATCATTTCAGCTCTAAAGAGAATCTCTCTGAACTTGTCAATTCTCTTTTGGTAGAGTTCTCTGGGAGTATTAACATTTAAGGCCAGTTGTTCCATTTTTCTTCCAGATGATGTGTTTGAGACAATTCTTCCATTTTCTTTCAAGTTTCACAAATGGACATTGAGGTCTGCTAGTTTAAAGCTGCAGTATGATAATTCCTTCATGTCTTTCTTTGTTTCTCATCTCACATCCTGTCCAGAAATCCTTGGAAGATATGACAGAATATCCCAAGGGGAGGAAGGATTCATTCAAATCTTCCCAAGAGCTGCTGTTCAGGGAGACCTTATGCAAAGATCAAAGTCAGAATGCCACTCCAGGTAAGAAAAGTTCTTTCTGTGTGATGTGAGATTTCAACATTTAGCCTATTCTTCTGCTCCTCTTGATTGGAATTTCTCTTAAGAAATCTGCTTCCACCATTTTTCTCTTTCTCACAGAGAGTAGAAAGCTGTCCTTGGAATTTTTTGAATCAGTTCCCCTTTGTGGTGAATCTGGGAGATTGGCTGAACCGCTACTTCAGGTAAGAAGAAGAAACATTGGAAAAGGTCCATGAATCTTAGATGGGTTTCATTTTGTTGTAATAAATTGCTGTTTCTAAGAATAAGATATTAGATTCAAAATTCATATTCAGCTTAGCCTATCTCTCCCTTCTGATGGGATCCTTTGTGTGACACTTTCCCAGGTTATTCTCACATACCATTACAAAAATATCCTCTTTTTTTCCTTTTGAAAAGCATCTTTGGGACAACCATGACCTGGTGACTGGGAATCTCTATAGACATATCCTGTTACAACCTCTTCTAACACTTTCAAGAAGGTGTGCAGTTGGGTTACATTTGCCCTCAGTGGATAAAGTAACCCATTGGCAAAAATGTCAAGTGGGTATTGCCAGTATTTGACATTGCACATCCTAGGAAAATTGGAGCCACTGATAACTAATGAATTTAAGACCCAACTACCAAGTGACCAAGAAAACTATTTTAGTTGGCTACACTGAAAGGAATTTCTCATATTTCCAACATGATCCAATGTGCTTCAGTTGTGCCGTCGGTCAAAAGCAGTGAGATCTCATTCTCAATTCTTCCCGAGATGCTCATTTTGTTCACTGGATCTCTCTTCTTGAATTGACAGAAGAGAACTGTCAAATTATTTTTGGGATTATCTGTTAACAGGAAAACTTGTTTCCTTGTTCAGGGTGGTGTGTCTTTTGAGGACGTGGCTGTGTATTTCTCCGAGGAGGAGTGGTCTCAACTGGATGCTAACCAAAAAGCGCTCCATGGAGAAGTCATGCTGGAGAATTCCAGGAATCTGTTTTCTCTGGGTAAGAACCCTGTCTGTGCTCAGAAACATACAGAATTCATGGGGTGGAGGGATTAGATGTTATTAAACAATAGATTAAGTGAAATAAGTGATTTTATAAAATCATTTACGTATATCCTGCCTTTTTTTAGTAAATAATAAAGGCAGTGGACAAAGTCAATATTGCTCCCTTCTGCTGTTTTCCCTACAACAGCAACTCTGTGACATGGGTTGAGCTGAGGGAGACTGACCCAAAATCACACAGCCAGCATTCAACCCTAAGGCTGAACTAGTGTTAGTGTTTGGGGACAAACCCCCAAGCAGAATGTGCAGCAGCAGTCAAGCCAGGCAGCCAAATGAGAGAGGCTGGGCCCAAGAGTATACACTCACTGGAGACAAACACTGTTTGTTGTTTTAAATAGTTGTTTAATCCATTCAGAGTTTAAGCATTGTCAATCAGTCCATATGTCATTCACAAATATATCCATCCAGTAACTTAGTCCATTAACTAGTCAGTACTATGTCCTTATCTGCTTGTTGAGATATCTTCTCCTTCCGATACCTTTCTCTTGAAGACAACGCTGAGTATTCACAGGATATCAGCTCACCAAGGAAATAGTCCTTTTGTTCAGCAGAAACGGTATCCAGCACAGTAGCCAACAAACAGTATCAAGCAGACGTCTCAAACAGGAGTAAGCAGCAGGCAGGCAGAGAGCAGAGGCAGAGAGTTACGTTTCTCTTACTGCCTTTTATTGCAGTTTGTAACCGCACCCTCAATTAGCTAATTACATTGCAGTTTGGTGCTTAAAGTTACAAACACTTAAACCTTGGTTTATATATTTATTCACCCAAACTTAGTTGGTGTATCAATATACCCAACACTCACTGACCTTGTTTCTAGCCTGATCCTTTAACCTCTAGGCCACCAATGGGCCTGAGCTGCTATAACCAAGACTGTAGGATTCCTGAGTGGGATGTCCCTTCTCTGAGATGTGCCCACTTGTGTACCAAGTTTAACATCAACCTAATTGAGGGTGGGGGGCTATTGCCATCCAGAAATTCCCCTTGGCTTTCAAAGATTCTGCCCTGCAGACAAGTGGGGATGAGACTTCCAATGAAGTTGGGCAGCTGGTAGGAATGTTGTTGACCCAGCATGACCCTGTGTCCAATGGACTTCAGGAGTTTGTGGCCCCATGGAATAGTCCCAGGCCAAAGATTAGGTTGTGTCTTAGATTCATTGTGATGTGATCCAATCAGATTATATGAATAACAGTAGGGATACATTTGGAAATGGTTCCTTGCTAAAGTCGTAGTTTGGAATCATCATGTTTGCCAACAAATCAGCCAAAATATATTGATGATTTTTTTTGGCTAAATTTCAGAATAAAAGTTTTGATAGTTCTATCTTTTGCTACAATTTTCTTTTTTCTTTTTTAAGGCTATAATGGACAGGAGAATAAGAATTGCATGGAGGAATTCCAAACGACCCATTCAAAAGAGAGGAAAAGGAAGCGATATCAATGCAAGGAGTGTGGAAAGTGCTTTAGCAGGAAAAACGTTCTGATTCACCATAAAACTATCCATACACAGGAGAAGTTATATCAGTGCATGGAATGTGGGAAGACCTCTTATTATAACTCTTTTATAATCCATCAAAGGAATCACAAAGGAGAAAGGCCTTATAAATGCATGGAGTGTGGAAAGACCTTTACTTGCAGGAGTAGTCTCAATTCCCATAAGAGGATCCACACAGGAGAGAAACCATATCAGTGCAAGGAATGTGGAAAGATCTTCTCTCATACTTACTCTCTTATAATTCATCATAGGAATCACACAGGAGAGAAGCCATATCAATGCATGGAGTGTGGAAAGGGTTTTAGCAGTAGTAGTCATCTTTCCTCCCATAAAAGAATCCACACAGGAGAGAATCCATATCGATGCATGGAGTGTGGAAAATGCTTTAGTAGGAAATATACTCTCATTCACCATAAAACTATCCATACAGAAGAAAAGCCATATAAATGCATGGAATGTGGAAAGACCTTCTGTTATTATGACTCTCTTTTAAGACATCAAAGGAATCACAAAGGAGAAAGACCTTATAAATGCATGAAGTGTGGAAAGACCTTTACTTGTAATGGTAGTCTTAATTCCCACAAGAGAATCCACACAGAAGAGAAGCCATATAAGTGTGTTGAATGTGGAAAGGGCTTTAGGTGGAATTCTGCTCTTACCACCCATAAAAGGATCCACACAGGAGAAAAACCATATCAATGCATGGAGTGTGGAAAGACCTTTGCTCGTAACAGTACTCTTAATTCTCACAAAAGGATCCACACAGGTGAGCGGCCATATAAATGTGTGCACTGTGGAGCAGGCTTTAGAAGGAGTTGTGATCTCAGTTCCCATAAAAGGATCCATGTGGCAGAAAAAACAATATGAATGGTGTGTGGTAAGAGCTTTGCAATGAGTAACACTTACTTGCCATAAAAGGATCTACACACCGGAGAAACCATATCAATAAAGGAAGTATGGGAAGAGCTTCAATATAAATGCAGGTGGTCCTCAGTTCATAACTGCAATTGATCCCAAAATTTCTGTTTGCTGAGCAAGACAGTTGTTAAGTGACTTTTGCCCCATTTTACTAAAGTCTTTACTGAAACTTTAAAACATTAAAATACAAATAAATTTTAAAAATAACTTTGTATGAAACTCAATCATCTTTGACAGTACAAATATATCAATTTGTTTTTCAAATACATTTGTATACATTCCTAATTTCATATATATATATATGGATCTTTGGTTGTTCGGGTTTTCTCCCGCGTAAGATTCAAAGTATCTAGGCAACGTTTCGATGAAGTCTCATTCATCATCTTCAGGCTTCTGTCTTCGGCTCTTGCTTCTCAGAGTGATGTGAGATTGCAGCTGCTTCTTCCTTTTAACTGCTAGTGGGGGTGGGACTTGATTGGGTGGGGGCTTGGCTGTGTTCTGATTGGGTGGGGGTGTGTTCTGATTGGTTGGGGGGTTGGCCGTGTTCTGATTGGTTGGAGGCGTGTTCTGTTCAGGTGGGGGCTTGGTTGTGCTCAGGTTAGTCTTAGTTGCTGGGGGATTTGAGTTGGTGAGCTGTAATCTTGCTGTTTGGCTTCGAGTTCGTGGTCGTGCTGCATCTTCATAGTGGGTGTCGGTTTGCTTCGTGTATGGCTCGGAGGGGTTTGAAGTGGGTAGTGATGCAGCTGCAGTGCGGCTTCTGGTCTGTGGTTGTGTGTCATCTTCTGAGTGGGTGTGAGTCTGTTTTCTACATGGAAGTGTGGTGGTGGCATCTTGTGTGGCTCTCATGGGTGTGGGTCTGGTGTCATTCTTCATGTTAGGGACTCGTCTGTAAGCTCTAGAAAAATACGACCACAACCCACTTCAAACCCCTCCGAGCCATACACGAAGCAAACCGATGAAGATGCAGCACGACCACGAACTCGAAGCCAAACAGCAAGATTACAGCTCACCAACTCAAATCCCCCAGCAACTAAGACTAACCTGAGCACAACCAAGCCCCCACCTGAACAGAACACGCCTCCAACCAATCAGAACACAGCCAACCCCCCAACCAATTAGAACACAGCCAAACCCCCTACCAATGAGAACACACCCCCACCCAATCAGAACACAGCCAAGCCCCCACCCAATCAAGTCCCACCCCCACTAGCAGTTAAAAGGAAGAAGCAGCTGCAATCTCACATCACTCTGAGAAGCAAGAGCCGAAGACAGAAGCCTGAAGATGATGAATGAGACTTCATCGAAACGTTGCCTAGATACTT
>NW_020769603.1:192237-223818 GCF_900518735.1 Pseudonaja textilis
ATGAAGATGCAGCACGACCACGAACTCGAAGCCAAACAGCAAGATTACAGCTCACCAACTCAAATCCCCCAGCAACTAAGACTAACCTGAGCACAACCAAGCCCCCACCTGAACAGAACACGCCTCCAACCAATCAGAACACGGCTAACCCCCCAACCAATCAGAACACAGCCAAACCCCCTACCAATGAGAACACACCCCCACCCAATCAGAACACAGCCAAGCCCCCACCCAATCAAGTCCCACCCCCACTAGCAGTTAAAAGGAAGAAGCAGCTGCAATCTCACATCACTCTGAGAAGCACAGAGCTGAAGAAAGAAGCCTGAAGATGATGAATGAGACTTCATCGAAACGTTGCCTAGATACTTCGAATCTTACGCGGGAGAAAACCCGAACAACCAAAGATCCACATACAAATACCCGCGAGAACCTCAGAAAACATATATATATATATATATATATATACTTAAGTTTTTGCGGGTATGGCATTCGGCTTTGCTCGGGTATTTTCCCACGACATAGTAGGTGCTTTTAAAGTTGTAGCGACGTTTCAGCAGAATCTCATCTGCCATCATATATATATATATTTCTGATCTGCATTTCTGATTCCTATTGTTTATCCACTGATATCATTTTTCCCAAACTGTATAATATTGCAAGTCTTCCTTATTTTTTAACTCTAGTGTTAGTCTATCTGTTTCTGTTCAATCAAATATCTTTTGGATTATTAGACTATTTGTCAGCACGGTGTCTTTTTTCCAACATTGTGTGAGTGCAATTCTCGCTGCTGTAATTATATGAAGGATTAGATATTTTATCTTTTTCGTGTGCTTTCCCTTAATAATCCCCAGGAGGAACAGTTCTGGCTTGAATTCTATTCGGGAATTTGTGATGTCCTGTAACCATTTCTGTATTTTAGTCCAATACTTTTTGACTTCCAGGCAAAGCCATCATACATGAAAAAAGGTACCCTGTGCCTGTTTATATTTCCAGCAATTTGGATTTAAATTTGGATACATTTTTGCCAATCTTGTTGGGGGCTAAATCCCGATGATAAAACATTTTATATTGGTTGTCTTTATATGCAGTGGACTTTGTTAACGTATAATTTTTGTTCCACATTTGTTAAGGGAATCCTGCAGGTAACTTAGTAAAACTACAAAGTGAATCTGGCTTCCCCATTGGCTTTGCTTGTCAGAACGTCTTAAAAAGTGATCACACAACCTTGGGACATTGTAACTGTCATAAATATGAGTCAGTTGTCAAGCATCTGAAGTTTTCTCAGGTGACCATGGGGATTCTGCAATGGTGATAAGTGTGAGAAATGATCATGAGTCACTTTTTTTAGTGCTGTATAACTTTGAACAACTGTTGTAAATTGAAGACTATAGTTGTCAAAAATCTCATGCAAGGTCCATTTGAGGAATAATCCAAATAAACTGGAGTCCATAAATTGCCTTTCTATTGCAAATCACAACAGGGTGGATCCCTAATCCTGCTTGTGGTTTTTCCAAGTTCAAATAGTTCAAAGGCCTTATCTGCATGTAGAAATATTACTGATTTTCATTATATTGTTTCAAATATTCCAAAATTTCAAACACAAGTATCGCATTCTTCTTCAACTTTCTTTTAGGTTAAAAAAAATCCCACAAAATTATTAGAGGTTATCTGATATCTCTTGCCTCAATGTTTCTGTTCTGATATGGGCCCAAGTATCTTCATCGAGCCCTTTTTCTAGCTGTTCTACTTTTTGTGTCCCTGTTTGTCTAAGAAGATTTCAGTGAGAAGTCTGATTGCTGCATCCAGGATGTTGTCTGTTGATTGCTTACACTCTAAATTCTCTTTCTTTAGCAGCTAAGATTTGTTTTCATACACAGTGCTTAATGAGTCCCTTTGTCAGAAGTTCTTTTTAAACCATTCCCAGTTTGATTGACTTGAGCTGAAAACATCCATCAAAAAGTACTGGATTCTAGATAATTTACATTTTCTGTCACCAATAAGGAGATGTTTTATTTGTGGAGATGTTTTATTTTGAAAAAATATCCAAGATACAAAAGTGAAACATATTGTGCAAATTTTTTCGGTTTTTTATCTTGTACATGTATAGTATAGTAAATATACAAATAGCGTGTTAGTTCTTTTTGTTTGTTTTCTTATAATAGTTTTTTAGTATATTTGTACCATACAATGTTCTCTCTAATATACTATTATACTATTTATTATTGTCCATATATTATAGACTATATAATACTATATATTATTGTCCATCTTTCTATGTTATATTATTCCGACAAGTATATTGTTAACGCTGCTATATTTCTACTAGTATACAACAGTAGTTTTATTCTTACAAACCCTGGTCTGTCTTTAAATCCTCTTTGGGATTTCCTCTCTTGTTTTTCTTCTTTATTAATAGATAGCAGATAAAGCACTGGCACTTCCCAACACTGGGATTGGCTAACACGATGTTACGATTTACGACCCCATCACTTAGTGATGGAAATTCTCATCTAAATTCTATTCCTTAATCAAGGACTACCTGTATAGCTCATTGTGTTGATCCCTGTTTTACATCCATCATGGGCAGTGAGGTAGTTGAGTGAAAACACAACAAATGGAGATTTTTATGCTTGTGGTGGTATGCTCATGTTTATATCCTCATTCTTGCAAGTCAAGTCTTTTTGTCAGGGGGGCAGCCTGCACGGGAAAACATTTGGTTCAGCCATGTTCACTTTGTAAAAGAGATAGGAATATCTGTAGCAGCCAGGACTCAGACACAGGACTCAAGATTGGGATTCTACCATGATGACTCCAGACCACTGAAATGGCTTTGCAGAACTGGCTCAAGGATGTCTTCTTTCCATAGTAGAGAGGGCCATAGAAGACAGCATTACTAGGCAGCCTGAATCTGAGGCTATTGTGGGACCTTGTCTGGCAGCTGAACTTTGGAGAGGAACAAAGAAACATTATGTTTCTCTATCTGCCTTCATTATCATGACCAGGAGCTTCAGGATACATAGCTATTATTATGGGCTTTGACATAGAACCTACAGGAACTGGAAACATGACCCATCTATTGAAGAGATGAAAGGGCTGGAATATAGCCATCAATACATTCCTGACAGCCATGGTTTGTACTTGTCCCCCTACCTGCAAGAAAGCATGTTCCTTTCCAGCCAGGACGATTGACCTTTTGACCATCATTCCTAGAGGTGAACTGTATATGAGGTCTTTTTCTATGACTTATGATCTCTATCAATTGGCAGTCCATGAACTTCATAATTTGGCCACTTCACTGAGGAAGGGGTACCCATAGATATCTTTGAGGGCTAACAATGTTAAATGCTAGCCCTTTTCGTGACCCTGACCTCTCAGGTTGATAGTTCACAGCTTTTTTGTGATCTTCACAAACTTTTTCGTGACTTGATCTCCCTTAGGTTGACATTTCACAGCTTCTGCCAGCTTTTAAAGGTCAACTGAGCCAAGTAGGGATCCAATCTAGTTTTCTTTATAGTCCAAAGTTTCATTTTAAACATCTGATAAAGGGGGAAAACACAAACTATATTTTATGACTTAAGAAATCTGGAATTGTCAAGCCAAGGAAAACTGATGTCAAACTTGTGTCGAGTCTCTCTGGTGCAAGGGATTAACATGCATGGCTGTTAACCAGAAGGATGGTGGTTGAAGTCCGCTCAGGGACAGCCTACTTGATTAGTTGAATGGATGAATAGGATGGATGTTAATCCATTGAGTTCTTCATCTTGGGACTGTGGTTGACACTTTTCTAATATTTTTTTCTGCCAAACTTAAATATTTAGCCATCTGCTTCATTAGCTTTAACTCCCAAAATTAAGTGGGAGAAGATCCCAGGCCTAAGTTACTTCTCATTTTAGTTCCTGTTCAGAATACAAGGTCAGGTCAACACCAGCCTCAGCTTGTACACAGGTTACAAGTTAGGAAAGCTGAGCGATGCTGCAACTGTGAGAAACTTGTTCTTTTTAGAGCAGAATATTTCTACAGAAGAGATAGACAGCTCCAGGATTTCGCAGAAGTGCTTTAAAAGAGGTGAGGATTTGGCAATTTCATCAGGACAGAATGCAGAACAAATTCCTAGGCAGTCTTTCTAAAATCAGCTGTTTGACTCTGTTTAACCTCCCAAGAACTGAACATTTGCTGACAGACACATCCACTGCAATAGGAAATCCCTGAGAAATCAGTGTCTCTGTCCCATGTGGAAACTCCAAACTATACATGAGTTCTTCAACCAGGTTCTTTCTACTTTTTAGCTTTGCCTATGACATAATGGGTTGCACAGGAGTTCTTTTGAGAAAGAAAAACTCTCCTGAACTACAGGATTGAACTAGCCAACTCTTTGACAAAGTGACTAGGATCAGTGAAATGCTATGGACACAGTATACGTGGACTTTAGTAAGGCAAGGTTTAATTAAACTATATCTACATAGAAAGAAGCATGCATTTCCCTAAGCATAGTGAAATCAGAAAGTTATTTCTACCTTTTAATTCTTTACTGAATTGAAGGTGAGGTCAATGCCAGCCACCAAGAGTGTGGTCCTTTTTCTCATACTGAAAACAGAATCCAGGATAAAATCTTTGGTTATGCTGCCATGTGAAGAAAGAGGTTTGTACTGCAAAAATCAAGCAGGGATCATAACGATTTTATAGCAAAGAGGCAATGGCTACATTCATACAATGTGACAGATTTGGCTACAATGGAGTTGTTTCATTTGCAGTTCCACATGTGGCCATGTTGCTATTCCTAAATGGATTTTTTTTTTACTTATCTTCATTAACTTTATATGCCGCCCATCTCATTCCACAGTGACTGTGGGCATGTGTAATGATATCGGACACATTCAGTTTTCCCAAAGATTGTTGGCAAAGTTCTAGTGGACTGAAATTTCCATAATGAAGAATACACATTAGCTTATAAGTCCAAAGAGAATTGAAGTTTCATAAAACTATAGAGTTTAGTCTCTTTCTCTCTCTTTCTGCCAAGTTAGACATATTCATGAGAATGAAAATGACTTCAGGGTACTGACATTGAAAATAATCAAACAAGGGAGACATTTGGTTTATTGATAATCAAAATAAATAAAACCTAATAAAATAAAATCAAAGTAAGAAAAACTACTGCAAAAAATAACTTCAGTTTCTGACAGAGGTAAGGAGAAGAGGCTCTTGATCATCATACTTGCAATTCTTAGAAATGTATTTGGTCAAAGGCCTATTATTATTTGAGAAATAGATCACATATATATCAATGTATCCTGTGTGTAAAAAACTTCAGAATGAAGAATTCCTCTCTCAAAATTAGCCAGAATGACGGGAAGCCCATGAAATGCATGTTCAAAAACACCTTTTTCAAGCATGTTTTGTCTTTCTAAGGTATGACAAGGATTAGGTAATAGTTTAAAATTGATTTAAAATAAAGCTAATTAAATAGCACTGGTATGGTTATTCGTGAGACTATGAAATTTTGTTTTGTTCTAATTGTAAAAATTAAAAGCACATAAAAACTTTTTGAAGTGTTTGTGCTGGGGAAGGATACTTCACAGGATTGGGCTACTTTGAAATTGTTCAAACATTGTTCACTGATGTCATGAATCATTGCCATGATTTAATATTTTTAGATACTTTTGGCCTGGATGATTGAGTCTTCATTTACATATTGCATTTCATTTTGGGGAAACTCCTGCAATCAGTATGGCAGAGCTAGTACATTCCGACAACTCTCTGGCTCTCTGCCTAACCAAAAATTTTCATTTTGACTGAAGAAGTTACTTGGATGAGTAACAAAATGTCTCAGTTTAATAAACTTTGATCCAGTTACCAAGATTTAAACTTTTCGATCTTCTTTTGCATATTGTTCGCTAATGGTTCTGGCTCAAACAGCTGAAAGGGCACTGCTTTTGGTTTGTAATCATGTCAATTTTTTCATAATATAAGACTGACAAAATTAGACAGGTGGTACTTAGAAGAAGCCTTGATATATAAAGAAATGGGGTGAAAAAAGCAGAGCAAAATGAGAAGTTAAGGCCATTATTTTAAAACTGCTTCTTAACCACTACTGTGTTTCTCATATAATAAGGCTGGGTCATATTTTTTTTTGAGCCCCGAAAAAATGGCTAGGCTGTCTTTTCGGGGGTGACTTAATTCCCCCTCTTGCATCTTTGGGTGGGCGGGTGGCGATGGCTTGGATGTTGACCTCGGCGTTGGTGGGGCATTTCGTATCAGGGTGAACGCAGGCAGCACCATATCCAGGTGTGCAACAAAAGTACTTCCTAACGGCAAGCCCCCCCACCATTCCCCCCCATTTTGCATGTTTTAATATAGGCCTTAATTTGGGGGGAGGGGCTTAATTTCATTTCATGCCTATAAAATATGCTGGGACTTCCTATTGGAGGAGGCCATATTGTTGGAGAAACAGGGTATTTTCCCTCTGTTTACATGTTTTCCTTCAATAATTGTAACTAAATCTTTTTTTTCTTGAGAGAAAATGAGCTGAAAAGAAACATACTTTTGGCAAGACAGAGATGTTAATTCCATTTTTTTAAAATTGCTTCTTAACTCTATTTCCCCATTTCTTTATTTCATTAATGTAGATAAATCTTTTTATTGTTCTTGCACTGTCACCTCCAAATCCAGACTCATCTCTTAAAACTAGTGAAGTATTCATTTCTTTTGGCTAGAAAAAATGCACCTTCTTTTTACTCCAAAGATCTTAAGGTTCCTACTCATATTTCTGCAGTGTATTCCTGACTGGATAGTTAAAATAAAACTATTTTTGTCTTTTTTTTGCCTCAAGGTATTTGAGCCTTATATTTACTTTTCAATATTTGTCTTTCCTAGTTTTGTAATTCCACCTTTTCTCCAGTCACACCTAGGATTTCAATGTTACATTCACAATTTCTCCATCATGACACCTTGTTTTGAGGCAAAATTTCTAAAAGGTCTATGAGGGAGGCTTTTCTGACAGGATTGTTGCTCGCTTTTGAGGCCTCCTACAGACGCTTCAGCAGAGAAGCTGCTCTCGAGGAAAGCGGCTTTTGAGTCTCCACAAGAGATTTCCTCGATGTTCGGAAGACCACATACGATTCTCAGGCATTGAAAAGAGGAAAATCTCGAAACTGCCGCCTGCTGGAGACGGCACGGCCTTTCTAGCCAGGCAATGTTAGAAGGACACTTTCCTTCTACTCCAATGCCCATCATCCGAGTCCCGCATGGAATATGATGTCCGCCCTCCGTGTCCTCTGGCATCGCTCGCAGGATCCTCCAGGGGGCTCCCTCGGAAGCCGTTGGAAAAGCTGGGCAGCTCCCCCTCCCTCTCCCCCTTTCGAAGAAAACTGAGCATGCGCCTTGTTCTTTCCCTGTCCCAAGTGTTCTCCGTGCCCTTCTTTTTTTCCTCCTTTTTTCCAGAAAAGACTGGGATCGCGTCTGGCTTTTCTACCGAGTCCCCTTCGCTGTGAGCCTCGGGCTGAGTTTTCTCCAGAAGTCCCAAGAGTTTGCAGGGAAATCTTACACGGATGGAGATCCAGACGTTGCTATTGCAGGCGAGCATGGTTCGGAGTTATGGGAAAGGGAGATCCCGTGGTCCATGTTCCCCTGCCGCCCCTGTGCATGCACGGGCCAGGCAGGGGAGGATGCCAAGCTCCGGCCCATCGCGCTGCTTCTTGGGAGTGGGGGTTGGTGGGGAATGACGAGAGACGAGGGATGCGTTTACCCTCCATTTCATCGGGAGAAACCTTGCGGGGTGGGGTGGGGGGGAGCTTTGGAAAGCAGAGATTTCTACTTTCAAAGCAGCCTTGACTCCTTGACAGCTCCCTGCATATTTCGTGGCCCCGTTTTCAGAAGGGGATTCCCTCCCCTCCTCTTTCCTAGGCTGAGAGAAGCAAAATTATTCGAGTAAATAATCAGACACTAGAAGTCCAAAACTTTCTTAAATGTATTTATCCAATATTTTCAGTCCTTGTTCGAAGCTTATCTAGAAGGGCGATCCTGAATTTAATGCAGTAGTCAGTCTTCCTAATAAGATACCCCTTCCTTAGAAATATTGCTAGATTTCTTTCTTTGTTTTGGAGGAGGAAGAGGTTGCTCAGTATTCAGATTTGTCACCATATTGAACATGCTATGTTTTCCATTTCAGATATGTAAGTTGGAAATTTTTCCTGGTTCCTCTGAAGTCCAAATATCTTGTGTGGGAAGAGAGCTCAATGACCCTAGGAGATTTGGCTAGACTTCCTGTGATTAATAAAACCTTTGGAAATTCATCAAGTCTGTTTTGGAGCTGGATTAGAGACCAGAAAATCAATGGAGGGACAACTCCCAGCAGATGCAGGAGTTGGAAAAGGCCCTGCAGCTACTCAACCTTGGAGCTGTGGTGAAAATGAGGCAAATTATGGGCAGAGGAGCCAAGAAGAGGAAGCCAACAGTTCAGAGGTTCAATGCTGTCACTTCAGAAAAGTGCAATTCCAGGAGGGGAGGGGTCCCCGAGATGTTTGCAATCAGCTTCACCAACTTTGTCGTCAGTGGCTGCAGCCAGAAAGACACACGAAGGCTCAGATGCTGGATTTGGTGCTCCTGGAGCAGTTCCTTGCTGTCCTTCCCCCAGAGATGGAGAAATGGGTGCGGGAGTGTGGAGCGGAGACCAGTTCCCAGGCGGTGGCCCTGGCTGAAGGCTTCCTCCTGACCCAGGAGTCTGAAAAGATGCAGGTGTGAGAATGTAATCATTTCAACTCTAAGGAGAATCTCTCTGAATTTGTCAATCCCTTTTTGGTAGAGCTTTGTGGGATTATTAATTCCTATGGACAGTTGTTTCATTTTTCTTCCAGAGGATGTTACTTTGAGGCAATTTTTCCATTCTGTTTTGAGTTTTAGCAATGACAGTGGGGTCTGCAAGTTTGAAAGTGCAGTATAATAATTGATATCTATTTCTCTGCTCTTCCTTTGTTTCTTGTACCACATCATGTCCAGAAATCCTTGAAAACTTTGACTGAATATCCCAAGGGGTGGAAAGATTCACTCAGATCTTCTCAAGAGCTTCTGTTCAGGGGGACTTTACACAAAGATCAAAGTTACGACACCACACCAGGTAGGAAAAGCTCTTTATGTGTGATGTGAGATTTCTTTTTTATTATTGCTATTACTCTTTTATTTATAATGTTTTTCTTAAAATTACATAAAACCTCTATATCTACAGTGTGTTGATTCAGTACCTTTTAAAAAGTATTAATAATAATGACAGTAATTCATAACTGTAATTGTATTCACATATTGATAGTAATATTTGCTTCTCCATACTAATACATTTTCATTCTCTTTTAGTTTCTAACTTTTGCTTCTATTATCTAACCATTAATAAAACACAGGTTGTTTTTCAACTTCTAATCTTTACTTAATAGTGATGTAATGTTATGTAATAATATACATAGTAATATTTTTCCCATTTCTAGTTTCCACCCCTATATTAATTCTTAATAAAAACAACTCCTGTATTAGGACACATTCTATATCTATTCCTCATCTCTTGTACATTTTCATATTTCAACTCTTGACTTCTTGGCACATTTCCCATGCTCCTCCCTTGGGATCTTGTATTTTCTTACATTGTTCACGTTTGTCTAAGTATTTCATCTATCTCTACAGCTCCTTCACTCTGTTGAGGCTTCAATACACCCTTCAATGGTTCTTTCGTCACTTCAGAAATGTCTTTCTGTGTATCCTCTTTTACATTTTGATCTCTTAAAGTGTAATTTGCCTTTTCTATTTCATAAACTTTTAATATCGTTTCCTTTTTATCTTTTTGTATCATTTGTCTCTTTTCCTCCCCTGTCCTTTCCTCTGTTCTTTCTATTTTCTCCTCTATTTCCTGGATTTCTTGTTCATTATTCAGTATCATTTGCTCATGGTTTTCTGATCTCACAACTATATCATGTATCAATTCCTTTATCTCCCTATCATTCCTTGTCATCACTTCAATAATATTTCTTTTAGTAATACACTTATTCTTCCTGTTGTAACATTTTTCCTTATTTTAGTGAATTAAAGTATTACTCAGTAATCTTCAAGATCCCAATGTCCCAATTATCCGTCACACCAAAAAAGCCAATATTAGAGCAGTTCACAAAATCACAAAATTAAATAGTCCATTAGCAACTTCCTCTTAGTTTCAAAAGAAATCCAAACTGTTTCACACTCTCACACTGTCCAGCATATTTGTAATCCTCAAAAGATTTTAAAGTTGAATGTTTTCACAGTCTGTTTCCAGACACCAAGTAAAATCAATTTGCAGGTGTTTTTTAGTGTATTCCAGCTTCTCTATCCCAGTCAAAACAACTTTCACTTGTTCTTTCACTTTTTTCAGCTCTATAGTGTCTTTCCCGGCCAGTATAGTGTCTTCCCTGCTCTCACTCTTTTTCTCCATTTTTGGTGCGAGTAAAATATCTCCAAAAGTATTTTTTAAATAATTTTTCAAAGTCCCTCAAATCAAAGTGACAACAAAAGTATAATCCAATATTTTAAAACAATTTAAATTGATGAAAACTAGCCAATCCGGTCTATCCTTTATCTTTAAGGTTGCTTCTTTCTACAATTTCTTTTCTTTCTTTTCTGGATCTGATAGTAGCTCGAGGTCTTGGTCGTCGCTCTTCTTTGGGTGCAGGGGAAAACCCTACCTCCATCTCAGTTGAGTCCCACTTTCCAAAAGGTGTGTTTTGGGGAAAATTCTACAGCAAAAATTAGAAAATTCTTGCCCAGATCAATTACACTGTTATAGGATCTTTTCTTCCTTCTCTTCCATTTCACTTGTCACAATAATGGCTGTCCTATCTTCCCCAGGTCAAAAGGGGAGACTGTGCTGTGATGTGAGATTTCAACATTTAGCTGATTCTTTTGCTCCTCTTGATTGGAATCTCTTTATAACAAATCTGCTTCCCCCATTTTATCCTTACAGAGAGTAGAAAGCTGTCCTTGGAAATTTTAGAGGCACTTCCTCCTTTTAGTGGGGCTGAAGGATTGGCTGAACCACTACTTCAGGTAAGGGGGAGAAAGATCAGAAAAGGTCCATGTATCTTGGATGGATTTCATTTTGTTCTAGAGTTTATTGTAACAAATTGCTGTTTCTAAGCACTGTGAATCTGACATCCAGTCATTCAAAACTGATATGCAGCCTAGCCTATCTCTCCCTTCTGAAGGGGATCCTTTGTGAGACACTTTCTCCACCACTCCTATTTCGCCTTCAGACTTCATTGACCAGATTGTTGTCAGCATTGGGGCTCTTCCTTCTGTCTCCCAGGGTTCTTCTTATATACCATTAAAAAAATAGTTTTTTGCTTTTTCAAAAACATATTTGGAACAACCGTAACCTAGTGATTGAGAATCTCCATAGACATATACTATTAAAGTTCTTCTAACACCTTTATGAAGATGTGGAGTTGGTCCCTCAGTGGATAAAGTAAGCAAAAGTAAAAGTAAAGTAGGCAAAAATGACAGGTGGGTTTGGGCAGTATTTCACATTGCCCACCCTAGGAAGATTGGAGCCACTGATAACTAGTAGAGTTAAGACCTAACTATCAGTTTGGCTTTCTAATTATTTGTAACTTAATCAAATGTAATTCACTTGTCCCGCCAGCCAAAACAAAGACTTCATTCTGAGTTGTGCAGAAGATGTCCATTTTGTTCACTGGATCTCTCTCTTTGAATTGGTGAAAGAAAACTCAAATTATACTTTGGGTTATCTATTAAAAGGCAAACATGTTTCCTTGTTCAGGGTGTTGTGTCTTTTGAGGATGTGGGTGTGTATTTCTCCAAGGAGGAGTGGTCACAGCTGGATGCTGACCAAAAAGCGCTCCACAGAGAAGTCATGTTGGAGAATTCCAGGAATCTATCTTCTTTGGGTAAGAATTCTATATTGCTCAGAAATATAGAAAATCATGGGGTGGGGGGCTTAGATATTGTTTCTGTTAAAAACATTTATTTATATCTAAATAAGCAGACATACCCAATATTCCTTCTTCCTGCTTTTTTCCCTACAACAGCAATCCTGTGACATGGGTTGAGCTCAGAGAGACTAGGCCAAAGTCACCCAGCGAACATTCATCCCTAAAGCTGAACTAGTACTCACTGATCTAGTTTCGAACCTGGTGCCTTAACTATTTCACCAGACTGAACTTATGGAACAAGAAAATTTATTGAAAGAAACATTGGAAAACTGCATTGCCTTCCTTTTTACACAAAGGAAATGGTTTTTTTTTCTAAATGCTGTCTTCTCATAAAATACAAAATATTCATTTCCAGGTCATAGATGGTATTAGTGAGGGATCTGAGGGACAGACTACAGGTAGGGGTGGTGTGTCCACTCTTGAGCCTGGAAGTTCTGCCTTCCAGGGTTCGATATTCACTCCTGAATCTGGTCACTGGCTCCCCATGGGCCTGAGTTGATATAACTGAGACTGGATGGGTCCTTAGTGGGATGTTCCCATTCCTTCTCCGAGATGTGCCCACTTGTATACCAAGTCTGTCATGAGCCTAATTGAGGTTGGGGAGCTACTGCCATCCAGGTATTCCACTTGGGTTTAAAAGATTCTGTTCTGCAGAGAAGTAGAGATGAGACTTCCAATGAAGTGCAGGAGCTGGTAGGTATGTTGTTGTCCCAGTATGACACAATGTCCAATCGCGTTCAGGAATGGGACTATTCTAATGGCACCATGGAACTGTCCCAACTCAAGGATTAGATCTGGGTTGAGTCTTAGATTCATTGTGATATGATCCAGTCCTGTTTATATGAGGATCAGTGGAGATACACTTGGAAATGGGTCTTTGCTAAAATCTTAGTTTGGCATCTTTGCCAACAAAATATATTGATTCGTTGGTGAAATTTCAGAAGAAAGGGTTTGATTGTTTTCCTGTTCTTGCTACAGTTTTCATTTTTCTTTTTCAAGGCTTTAATGGGCAAGAGGATAAGAATAGCAAGCAGGAATACCAAACAATCCATCCGAAAGAGGGAAGAACGAACTTTGCAGATCAGTTGCAACCAAAGAGTAATGAAACAAAGCAATCACAAAGTGGAATTAAAAAAGACATTCCTCTGGTCATTTGGCTTTCTAACCATACAAACATTGATACGGGAGAAAGACCATATCAATGCATGGAGTCTGGAAAGAGCTTTAATAAATCTGATCATCTCATTTCCCATAAAAAAAAACAATCAGAAGAGAAACCATATACCTGCAGGGAGTGTGGAAAGACCTTCTGTTATAATTACTCTCTTATAAGACATCAAAGGAACCTCAAAGGAGAAAAGCCTTATAAATGTGGGGAGTGTGGAAAGATCTTCTGTAACAATCACTCTCTTAGAATTCATGAAATTAATCACAAAGGAGAACAACGTTATAAATGCATGGAGTGTGGAAAGACCTTTACTGGTAGGAGTAATCTTAATTCCCACAAGAGGATCCACACAGGGGAGAAGCCTTATCAATGCATGGAGTGTGGAAAGACTTTCTGTTATCATTACACTCTCATAAGACATCAAAGGAATCTCACAGGAGAAACACCTTATAGATGTGGGGAGTGTGGAAAGATCTTCTGTAATAATCATTCTCTTAAAACTCATGAAATGAATCACAAAGGAGAACAACTTTATAAATGCATGGAGTGTGGAACCACCTTTACTGGTAGGAGTACTCTTAATTCCCACAAGACGATCCACACAGGAGAGAAGCCATATAAATGTGTGGAATGTGGAAAGGGCTTTAGATTGAATTCTGTTCTTACCATCCATAAAAGGATCCACACAGGGGAGAAACCATATCAATGCATGGAGTGTGGAAAGCATTTTAGGAAGAGTAGTGATCTTGCCTCTCATAATAGGATCCACACAGGAGAGAAACCGTATCAATGCATGGAGTGTGGAAAGACCTTCTGTTACTCTACATCGCTTATAATTCATCAAAGGAATCACAAAGGAGAAAGACCTTATAAATGCATGGAGTGCGGAAAGACCTTTACTTGTACCAGTCATCTTAATGGCCATAAGATGATCCACAGAAAAGAGAATCCATATCATTGTTTGGAGTGCGGAAAGACCTTCGGTTATAATCGTTCTCTTATACTCCATCAAAGGATTCACAAAGAAGAAAGACCATATCAATGCATTGAGTGTGGAAAGACCTTTACTTGCAGCAATAGTCATAACTCCCACAAGAAGATCCACACGAGAGAAGCTATATTAATGCATGGAGTGCAGAAAAAGCTTTATTAGGAAAAATGCTCTGATTCACTGTAAAACTATCCATACAGAGGAGAAGCCATATCAATGCATGGTGTGTGGAAAGACCTTCTGTTATTATGACTCTCCTGTAAGACATCAAAGGAATCACAAAGGGGAAAGAACTTTGGTTGTAGCAATTCTCATAAAATGATCCACACAGGAGAGAAGCCACGTTTAAGTTCTTCCTATGATCCCTTATACTAGATATTTAGTATATTGATACTATACAATGTCCTTTTTAATATATTATTACTAATATTATTACTAATACCAGTGGTGGCTAACCTTCTCGCCACTGAATGCTGAAACATGCACGATGGATACCCCAAAAAGCAGCTCCCTGATTCACGCCTGCAAGAGCGGTGGAAATCGGAAGGTTAGTTTCCTGGGGTGTGCATCTGCCCCGGCCATCTGGTCTTCCAGTTTATAATGCGCATGCAGGCGTGAAAACCAGCTTCTGGTTTCCCCCGCTCCCACGCACATGAAGACAAGCTGGGAGGTGCACATGCACACACTGGGAAGCTAAGGTTCTACTTTCCCCCGCGCATGCACTGGAACCAGGAAGAGCAACAGGCAAGAGCTGGAGACATGGCTCTGCGTGCTACTTTCGGCACGCAGAACATAGGTTCACCATCACCGTTATATTCAATTGTCCATTTATGCTATATTATACTATTTCTACTGCAAGTATATTGTTAACTATTGCTACTGTACTTGGAATGGAATGGAATTCTTTATTGGCCAAGTGTGATTGGACACACAGGGAATTTGTCTCCGGTGCATAAGCTTTCAGTGTACATATAAGTGATGTATAATAATATTATTACTCTTATAAACCCTGGACTGTCTTCAATTCCTCTCTGGTGTTTCCTCTTGTTTTTATTTTATATTAATGTAAGCAGGTAAAGTACTGACACCTGACCAACATTGGTGGTGGCTTATTCGATGTCACACTTTATGACCACATCACTTAGCGATGGAAGTTCTGATCCAAATTCCATTCCTTAACCAAGAACTACAGGTGGTCCACAGCTTTCAACCATAATTGAGCCCAGAATTTATGTTACTGAGAAATTTGATAAGTGAGGCTTGCCCCAATTCTACGACACTTGCCACATTTGTTAGGTACATCACTGCAATTGTTACATTAGTTATGTGGTTGTTAAGTGAATCTGACTTCCCCATTGACTTTGCTTGTCAGAAGGTCACAAAATGTGATCACATGACTCTGGGATGCTATACCTTCATAAACGTGAGTCAATTGTCAAGCATCCACATGTAAATCATGTGACCATGCTTCAACGCTCATAAATGTGAAAAATGGTAATGTCACTTTTCACTGCTGTTGCAAATTTGGTAACTAGACAAACTGTTGAAAGTTGAGTACTACTTGTCTGGGAATTCAACATAATTCAAGCAATAAAACAAAATAATTCAAGCAATAGAACAAAAACATATATATATCAATGTATCATGTGAAAAGAGTTTCAGGATGAAGAATTCCATTCCACAAAAAAGCAGAATAAGAAGTGAAATCCATGTTCAAATACATTTTTGAAGCATTAGAGCTATGGTGGTGCAGTGCTTAGAATGCAGTATTGCAAGCTAATTCTGGTGACCGCCAAGAGTTCAATTCTAACTGGCTCAAGGTTGACTCAACCTTGCATTCTTCTGAGGCTGGTAAAATGGGGACCTAGATTGTATGGAGCAATATGCAGACTCTGTAAACCGTTAATGGAGTGTTGTAAAGCACCATGAATCAGTATGTAAGTTTAAGTGCTTATAGCTATTGCTATTTTGCTTTTCTAAGACATGAGAATAATTAGGAAATCACTAAATTCAATTTAAATAAATTAGATTTAATTGAAGTTAATTGGATTTTAATTAGATTTGAATAAAATTAATTTTGGATTTAAATAAAATTAAATATCACTGGTATGGTTATTCATGAAACATTTTTAAATTATTTCTAGTAAATTAAAAATTAAAAACAGGAAAACTTGTGGAAGGATTTGGAGTGGGGAAATAATTCAGGCTTTCGGAGACTCAGGCTGTTTTGAAGCTATTTATTGAAATAGTGCTCATTTATGGTTCTGGATCAAAGTGATAAAAGAGCACCAATCTTGATTTTGTAGCCATTATGTCAATTTTCTCCACTATAGAAGAGTGAGAAAAATGGGCTCAAAAGAACCAGACTTTGGGCAAGACAGAGATGTTGATTCCATTCTTTTTAAGTTGCTTCTTAACTCTTATTTCCCCATTTCTTTATTTCATTAATTTAGATAAATCTCTTGGCTGTTCTTGCACTACCTCCAAATCCACACTAATCTCTTCAAACCATGGGAGTCTTCAGCTCTTTTGGCTAGAAGAAAACTTGTGCTTTGTTTAGTCTGGTAGACTGACATTGTCTTTTAACATCCTGCTGATATTTCCTGAGCTGTCTTCCCTACTAAAAAAACAAAACGAAGCCATTTTTCTTTTTTGCCTTATGGAATTTGAACTTTATGCGTATTTCTCAAGATTTGCCTTCCTGTATTTTCTAATTCCACTATTCCTCCAGTCACCTATGAGACACCATTCTCCTATTCGTCTCTCCATCATGGCGCCTTGTTTTGAGGTAAAATTTCTAAACCTTCAATGAGTTGGAGCTTTCTCTCCATTTTGGAACTTGTTTCCTTTTGATGCCCCCTTTTCAAGGAAGAACGTTTCTTCTGGATTCTTCTCATTTTTGCTGCTGCCATTTGCTGTTTTGAACCGCTGTTAGCTGCTCAGAGGCATGAGTTTGAAAAGGCAGCTGAAATAATGGAAATAAAACATCAATAAAAATCTTAATTGTCCTAACCCTTCACTTCCCATCCTTTAACTGCCAGCCTGCCCTCTTCACTTCCCTCACTTCAGGGCTGACTTTGCCAACAACCACATGATACAAATCTGGGCTTCAAAGAGAGGATTCTTTTCCTTTTGAGCCTCCACAGAGATTTTCTCAATATTCACAAGATCACAGATCGTTCTTAGACCATTAAAAAAACAGGAAAGTCTAGAAATTGCTGCCTGGTGTAGGCAGGCAATGCTAGAAGGAGCCTTTCCTTCTACTCCAATGCCCATCATCCCAGGCCCGCATGGAACATGATGAATTGTCCTATACCCTGACAGGGTCCATCTGGCGTTGCACGCAGGATCCACCAGGGGGCTCCCCAGGTAGCCGTTAGAAAGGCAGGGGCAGCCCTCACCCGCTTCAGGAGGGAACTGAGCATGCGCTCTTTCACCAGGTCCGAAAGCTTCGCGGGGCATTTTGCAGGGAAGGGTGGAAGCGCGTCCGCCTTTTCTACAGTGCCCGATTCTGCTCCCTTCCCCCTCGCTGCGGGCCTTAGGCCGAGCCTTTCCAGCAGTCCAAGAGGCTTCAAAGGAAGCCTTGCACGGAGGGAGATCAAGACCTGACTCCGGAGTTCAGTAAGTGGGGGACGGGGACACTTTTTCTTCCATAGGCTGGACCGTGCGTGGAGAGACGCAAAACTTTATCAAGTTTGGAGTCCTGGAAAGTGGGAAGCCCCTTGTCCCATGTTCCCTTGCCGCCCCTGTGCATGCACGGGTAGGCAGGGAAGAAATCAAAAGCTACGGTCTCGCTGCGTTGCCTCCAGGAGGAAAATCGGGACCGCCAGAAAAGTCGGAGCCATTCAGGGTTAGGCGGAAAGTGAGAAACCTCTTTCCAGGAGATGCCTGCATCAAAATATCAAGTTAGGTCGTAGCTGGTTTGTTGATTCGTGTATTACTCTGCATTGAATCGTGGTTTGTTGATGTGATGTCGCAGCTACCCATAGCGGATTAGGCCAGGAGGTTAATGGGCTTCTGCTATCTAGTAACAGAACTTCCAGTATAAAGTTATACTGGAAATTTAAATATTAATTTACCTGTTAAATCGATTTGGAAAGCCACTCATCTCAAATTTTATTTGTTTTATTATAGTATGAATATAGTATATAAAAATTCATTTCAATCAAACTGTGTTGTCTGGGTACAATTGTTTAATCAAGGTGTTCATCACAATAAGATTAATACTGTAGTAACAATATTTTGTCCATTTTAACAAATTCACATTTTAACACATATCTTTTTCATGTCCTTTTCTTTCTTTCTTCTGTTTTTATTGTCTAGCCATTGATAAAATGAGTCCCATGTCAAAAATATTTAGTTTCTTTTTTGTCCTTCATTTCTGCACATTCTAATATTTTCTGGATTACATTCTAATCTGTCAGGGTCTCATCACACTTCCATTGTTGAGCATATACAATTCTAGCTGCAGTTAATATATGTAAAATCAAGTACACAGTCTCTTTATCATATTTTTCTGGTAGAATGCCTAATAAGAATATTTCTGGTTTCATGTCTATAAGCTGTTTTATCATTTTTTCCAACCAGTTATGTATTTTTGTTCAATATTTTTTAGCTTGTTGACATGTCCACCACATGTGATAATATGAATCAGGTGTTTGATTACATTTCCAACATTTAGCAGATCTATCCTTATACATTTTCACCAATCTTGTTGATGCAAAATACCCTCTGTAAAACATACACATTTTCTTTATATACAGTTGACATAGTCCATTTAACATTTCTATCCCACAGTTTCTGCCATTTGTCTAATTCTATAGCATATCCAAAATATTTAGCCCAATCATTGTCTCGTTTACCTGCTCACTTTCAAGTTTAATACCCAATAAATAATATATTTTCTTTATCAATTTTTCATTGGTTCCACCTAGTATCTGGTCCAGATCCGTTAATTCTTTATTAAAACCATACATTTTAGCATCTTTCTTGTATCGAGATTATAACTGCATTTGAGAAAGCCATTCATTTCAATGGCTGTTTGTGGCCGGAGACATTTATCACCTGAATTGTACACAGATTGTTTTTAAGCAGTCATCAAAATTATTTGAATAAGTAGGAATTAAAAAAACAAAAATATTTTAAATATATGTATCCCAAAGTTTTTAGTCCTTGATCAAAGTTGATATAGAAGGTTACTACAGAATTTTTTTCCACATACCGATATGGTAGTCTACCAATAGTAAGTTGGTCAGCCTGTATTTCTGGAAGTTTCTTTTGTTTTCCATTTCAGATAAGTTGGAAATATTTCCTGATTACCTTGGAGTCTGAAGTATCTTGTGAAGAAAGAGAGCTGAACGGCCTTTAGGAGATTTGGCCAGACGTCTTCTGATTAGTAACACTTGAGAGATCCATTCATTTTGGAGCTGGATTAGAGACCAGAGAAAAGATGGAGGCACAATGCCCAGTAGATGCAGGTTTTGGAAAAGGTCCTCCAGCTATTCAGCTTTGGAGTTGTGGGGAAAATGAGGCAAATTCTGGGCAGAGGAGCCAAGAAGAGGAAGCCAACAGTTCGGAGGTTCAATACTGTCACCTCAGAAAAGTACAGTTCCAGGAAGGGAAGACTCCCCGAGATGTTTGCACTCAGCTTCACCGCCTTTGCCATCAATGGCTGCAGCCGGAAAGACACACGAAGGCTCAGATTCTGGACTTGGTGCTTCTGGAGCAGTTCCTGGCTGTCCTTCCCCCAGAGATGGAGAAATGGGTGCGGGAGTGTAGAGCACAAACTAGTTCCCAGGCGGTGGCCCTGGCTGAAGGCTTCCTCCTGACCCAGGAGTCCGAAAAGATGCAGGTGTGAGAATGTTATCATTTCAGCTCTAAAGAGAATCTCTCTGAATTTGTCAATTCCCTTTTGGTAGAGTTTTCTGGGATTATTAATACCTAAGGCCAGTTGTTCCATTTTTTTTTCCAGAGATGTGTTTGGGGCAAGTCTTCCATTCTCTTTCGAGTTTCGCCAAAGGACTTTGGGGTCTGCTAGTTTTAAGGTGCAGTATGGTAATTCCTTATTGCTCTTTCTTTGTTTCTCATATCACATCATGTCCAGAAATCCTTGGAAGCTATGACAGAGTATCCCAAGGGGAGGAAAGATTCATTCAGAAATTCTCAAGAGCTGCTGTTCACAGAGACCTTACACAGAGATCAAAGTCAAGACACCACGCCAAGTAAGAAAAGCTCTGTGATGTGAGATTTCAACATTTAGCTGGTTCTTCTGCTCCTCTTGATTGGAATGTTTCTTAACAAATCTGCTTCCACTAATTTTCTCTTTCTCACAGAGAGTAGAAAGCTGTCCTTGGACTTTTTAGAATCATTTCATCTTTGTGGTAGAGAAGGATTGGCTGAACCGCTATTTCAGGTAAGAAGAGGAAACATCAGAAAGGGTCCATGAATCTTGGGTGGCTTTTAATTTTGGAGTTCAATGTAATAAATTGTTGTTTCTAAGCAATACAAATCTGATATTAGATTCATAATTCATATTTAGCTTAGGTATTGTTCCAGGGGTGGGATTCAGCCACTTTGCACCAGTTCGGGAGACCCGGTTGTTAACTTTTTGAGCAGTTTGGTGAACTGGTTGTTGGAAGAAATCACTAGGGCAGAGAACCTGTTGTTAAATCATTTGAATCCCACCACTGCATGTTTCTCTTCTGAGGGGATCCTTCGTGAGGCACTTTCTCCATCCCTTTTTTACTTTTTTTTGCACCTTTTGAAAAGCATCTTTGGGACAACCATGACCTGGTGATTGAGAATTTCCATAGACATATCCTGTTACAAGCTCCTCCAACATCTTCATGTAGGTGTGAAGTTTGGTTACATTTCCCCCTCAGTGAATAAAGTAAGCCATTGGCAAAAATGTCGTGTGGCTTTTGCCAGTATTTGGCATTGCACATCCTAGGAAGAATTGGAGCCACTGATAACTAGTGAATTTAAGACTCAACTACCAAGTGACCAAGAAAACTATTTTAGTTGGCTACACTGAAAGGCATTCCACATACTTCCAACATGATCCAATGTGCTTCAGTTGTGCCGTCAGTCAAAAGTGGTGAGATCTCATTCTGAATTCTGCACAAGATGCACATTTTGTTCCCTGGATTTCTCTCCTTGAATTGGTGGAAGGAAACTGTCAAATTATTCTTGGGATTATCTATTAAAAGGAAAACTTGTATCCTTGTTTAGGATGTTGTGTCTTTTGAGGACGTGGTTGTGTATTTCTCCAAGGAAGAATGGTCTCAACTAGATGCTGACCAAAAAGCGCTCCATGGAGAAGTCATGCTGGAGAATTCCAGGAATCTGGCTTCTCTGGGTAAGAATCCTTATCTCTGCTCAGATATATTGAAAAGTCATGGGGTCAGGGAGGGGGGCTTAGATGTTGTTCAGAAATAGATTAAGGGAAATAAGTGATTAAAAAATAATTTATTTGTATCCTGCCTTTATTTTTTGCGAAGTAATAAAGGCAGTGGACAAACCAAATATTCCTTCCTCCTGCTGTTTTCACTATAACAGAAATCCTGTGACATGGTTGAGCTGAGAGAGACTGGCCCAAAGTCACCCAGCCAGCATTCATCCCTAAGGCTGAACTAGAACTCACTCACCTAGTTTCTAGCCTGGTGCCTTCACCATTTGACCAAACTGACTTAATGGAAGAAGGAAATTTATTGAAAGAAAACTTGGAAAACTGCATAGCCTTTCTCCTTACATAAAGGAAATGTGTTTTAATGCTTTCTGGTCATAAATCACAAAATAATCATCTCCATGCTTCAGAAGATATTAGCAAGAATCTGAGGGATAGGCTTCAGGGATGAATGGCCTCTCTTGAGCAAGATTCTACCTACTCCTGAATCTCATCTTCGATGGCCCTGAGCTGATGTAACCAAGACTGGATGGGTCCAGAGTGGGATGTCCCTTCTCTGAGATGTGCCCATTTGTGTTTGACATCAGCTTAATTGAGGGTGGGGAGCTATTGCCATCCAGAAGTTCCCCTTGGCTTTCAAAGATTCTGCCCTGCAGACAAGTGGGGATGAGATTTCCAATAAAGTTGGAGAGCTGGTAGGTAGGCATGTTGTTGACCCAGCATGATGCCGTGTCCAATGGACTTCAGGGGTTTGTGACCCCATGAAATAGTTCCAGACCAAAGATTAGGTTGTGTCTTAGATTCATTGTGATGTGATCCAATCTGGTTATATGAATAACAATAGGGATACATTTGGAAGTGGTTCCTTGCTAAAGTCGTAGTTTGGAATCATGTTTGCCAACAAAGCAGCCAAAATATATTGACGATTTTTTTTGGCTAAAATTAATAAGAAAATGTTTGATTGCTCCCCTATTCTTACTACAATTTCCATTTTTCTTTTTTAAGGCTATAATGGGCACGAGAATAAGAATTTCAAGGAAGGGAAGCTATATCAATGCATGGAGCGCGGAAAGCACTTTCGCAAGAAAAGCATTCTGATTCACCATAAAACTGTCCATACAGAGAAGCCATATCAATGCATGGAGTGTGGAAAAACCTTCTGTCATAATAAATCTCTTATAAGACATCAAAGGAATCATAAAGGAGAAAGACCTTATAAATGCATGGAGTGTAGAAAGAGCTTTACTTGCAGTAGTAGTCTCAATTCCCATATGAGGATCCACACAGGAGAGAAACCATATCAATGCAAGGAATGTGGAAAGACCTTTGCTTCTAGTAGTGGTCTCAATTCCCATAAGAGGATCCACACAGGAGAGAAGCCATATCAATGCAAGGAATGTGGAAAGACCTTTAATTGTAGCAGTAATCTCAATTCCCATAAAAGGATCCACACCGGAGAGAAACCATATCAATGCATGGAGTGTGGAAAGACCTTTATTTCTAGTGGTTGTCTTAATTCCCATAAGAGGATTCACACAGGAGAGAAGCCATATCAATGCAAGGAATGTGGAAAGACCTTCTCTCATAATTACTCTCTTATAATTCACCATAGGAATCACACAGGAGAGAAGCCATATCAATGCATGGAATGTGGTAAGAGTTTTAACAAGAGTAGTCATCTTACTTCCCATAAGAGGATCCACACAGGAGAGAAACCGTATCAATGCATGGAGTGTGGAAAGACCTTCTGTTATTCTAAGTCTTTTATAATGCATCAAATGAATCACAAAGGAGAAAGACCTTTTAAATGCATGGAGTGTGGAAAGACCTTTACTTGTGCCAGTCATTTGAAGACCCATAAGATGATCCACATAATAGAGAAGCCATATCATTGTGTGGAGTGCGGAAAGACCTTCTGTTATAATCGTTCTCTTATACTCCATCAAAGGATTCACAAAGGAGAGAGACCATATCAATGCATGGAGTGTGGAAAGACCTTTACTTTCAGTAGTAATTTCAATTCACATAAGAGGATCCACACAGAAGAGAAACCATATCAGTGTAAGGACTGTGGAAAGATCCTTACTTCTACCAGTAGTCTTAATTCCCACAAGAAGACCCACACCGGAGAGAAGCCATATCAATGCATGGAATGTGGAAAAAGCTTTAGTAGGAAATATGCTCTGATTCACCATAAAACTATCCATACAGAGGAGAAGCCATATAAATGCATGGAATGTGGAAAGACCTTCTGTTATTATGACTCTCTCATAAGACATCAATGGAATCACAAAAGAGAAAGACCTTATCAATGCATGGAGTGTGGAAAGACTTTTAGTTGCAGCAGACATCTTGATTCCCACAAGAGGATCCACTCGGGAGAGAGGCCTTATAAATGTGCAGAATGTGGAAAAGGCTTTAGGTGGAATTCTGCTCTTTCCTGCCACAAAAGAATCCATACAGGAGAAAAACCATATCAATGCATGGAGTGTGGAAAGACCTTTGCTAGTAATGGTAGTCTTAATTCCCACAAAAGAATCCACACAGGTGAGAGGCCATATAAATGTGTGCACTGTGGAGAAGGCTTTAGAAGGAGTTGTGATCTCACTTCCCATATAAGGATCCATACGGGAGAAAAAAACAATATGAATATGAAGAGCTTCAACAGAAATGCAGGTAGTTGTAATCTGACTGCAATTGATCCCAAAATTTCTGTTGCTAAGCAAAATAGTTGTTAAGTGAATTTTGCCCCATTTTACTACTTTTCTTCCCGCATTTGTTAATTGAATCATTGGAGTGGGCTATTTTGCCTTCCTCTACTGAATACTCAGATTGTTTATCCTCTGAAGTATCAGGAGACCACGTCATGAGTGTGTGTCTAAGGGAGTGGGAATGCCTCCTACGGTAGGAGGGACCTACTCTAGAGCCCACCTGATTAGGACTGTTAGTCTGAAGTTCTCCCATCATTCCCTGACCAATAGGTTATGTTAAAACACTGCTGAATCCGCAGTGGCATTAACTGCCCTCCTGTTCCAGTGTGTTGCATTTGCCCTTATCTAGTTAAAGGAGGAGCCATTGGTCTTGGATTACTCAAGTAAGAACACTCTGGAAGTTCAGAATCCTGCGTGTTAGAAAACTACTTGGCCCAAATTGTCCATGTCTGATCCCATTTGGGGTAGAATAGATTGACTTGTGTTATTCCCCCTTAGGAGTACTTAATTGCAGTGATTTCATTTGTTCTTTTGAATTCTCCTCTACTTACTTTACCAACTTCTTATGTAGTCTACTCGGCCTGCTCATCAGCTTTAGTTTTCCTAGTAGCTCTGGCCTTGGCCCTGATTTTGTCAGCTGCCTCCTGAACTGATCCTCTGGTCTTACAGGTTCTTTTACCCCCAACCTTTCTGTTGATTGGAAGCAATCAGATGTGAAGACATTGTGTTGGAAGATTCCTCCACAATGTCTGTAACTGACTGTAATATTACTCTAACTATATCAAATAAAAATAGAAACAACACTTAATTGTAATGCGTCTTATTAAATTCTTTAAGAAAATATTTTTCTGAGACTTTGACCTTCAGGACAGAGTTTCATTAATTTCAAGACAATTAAATAGCTCAATAACCACAATCAAGGTTAACTCTATAAGCAGTACAGCTCTAGTCGTGAGGCACACAGCATACAAGGGTAGAAAAGCTGAGGAAAAATACCTATTGTCTTTTTTCTGAGGCTTTGCCCCTCAGGACAGAATTCCGCCAATTTGAAGACAATTAAGTAGCCCAATAACCAGAATCTTTCCAGGTTAACTGTCTATGAGAGGCATAGATCAAGTTGTGAGGCACACTAGAGCTGGCTAGAAAATGGCTGCTTCTACAAAATGGCGCTCCCGCCAATTTAAACCGTCACCAAGTTGATTTTACCTTTGCTGGAACCTCGTTGCAGCTAACACAGCAGCTCTGCTTAGACTGCGCTCCCTTATTTGGGCAGGCTGTCTGACAGGCTTTTTGTGCTCAGACTGCTTAGCACTCCCTTATACGGGCAGGCTGCTCAGCCGGCAAAAAGTGCCTCTTCAATGCCCCCAAAACTCTATTCCAGGTTTTTGGGAGCGATCTCTGCAAACTCCAGACTGTGGAAGTCTATTTGCTTGGAAAAGCCGGTGGAATAGAGGCTTGTGATTGTAATAAGCATCGAGGCTTTTGAAAAGCCTAAGGTGCTATTAGTCCCTTAAGGACTGTTGTGTGGTTAGTCCAAAATAACAAATCTAAATTAAAAATACTACAAACACCCCTCTATGGATAAAGTATAGAGGAGCAAGATTTGAAAATCTATCTCTGCCAAGACTGAATAGAAGAACTGGAGACGGTGGCCTGGAAGGGGTTTGTCTTCAGATTTTCTATTCAGTCTATAGCTGAACAGAGCTGAATACATCCCATGCATGGATCCTGTCGAAACCATTCTGGAAAACCCAAATGAGACCAGAAAAATTCTATTAAAAGAAATAGAAGAATTTGGTACGTAGTAGGACTCAAGATTAATAAAACTAAAATTAAAATGCTTGTTAAAAACCTGACAGAATATCAAAAGAATTAGAAAAGGAAACAGAATTGCAAATTACGAACAAGATTAAATATTTAGGTATTTGTCTGACATCAAGATGCTTGTCGTTAAAAGAGGATAACTATGATAATGAGTCAAATGAAAAAAGTTGTAGAAATGGGAAAAATATAGCTATCCCTAGTAGGAAAGATTGCAGCAATAAAAATGAACCTGCTGCCAAGGTGGTTATATCTATTTCAGACAATTCCTATAAAATGAAATATATATTTTTTTAGAATTGAATAGGGCAGTGACTAAATTTATATGGGAGGGGGGAAAAAACTCGCATAAGGTTAAAATTAATGCAAGAGAATAGATGCACAGGTGGCTTTGGACTCCCAGACTGAGGAATATACCAACATGCAGCAGCACTAATTTGGATCAAGGAATGGATTGTCATAAGCAATAAGAGGCTATTAACACTTGAAGGACATGATCTACAAATTGGTTGGCATGCTGTTATGTGGAAAAAGAGAAGAAAAATTTACACTTCCTAAACCGTCAAATTAGAGATGCACTGTTAGAGATCTGGACTAAAATCAGGAAAACACATTACATGAAAATACCAGATTGGTTCTCCACTACAGAAGCTATGATCTACCCAAATACCTTAGATATAAATAAAATGATTAGATATAACCAATTATTAGATGACCGAGGGATTTTGAAAATGAACCAAAAACTGAAAGAGGAACGGATAGTAATAGATCGGTGGCCCTTACAAATACAAACAAAATACAAAAAAGACTTAGAAGAATTCAGCATAGATAGAACTCCACAACAAATAGATAAAATATTATTAGGAACAGAGGAAAAATTTATAACTAAAATGTACAATTATTTATTAAAATTCAACAGAGAAGAGAAGGCGGTAAAACCAGCAATGATAGTCTGGATGAAAAAATTTTGAATACAGTATACAACTAGAAGAGTGGGAAAGATTATGAATGAGAAATTATAACTTAACAATGGCAGCTTCATATAAAGAAAACCTGTATAAAATGTTTTATCGTTGGCATCTAGCACAGCGAGATTGGCCAAAATCTATCCAAATTTGAAATCAGAATGTTGGAAAAGCAAAAAGAGACGAGGTACCTTCTTCCACAAGTGGCGGACCTGCCCAAAAGCGATAAAAGTTTGGAATAAAGTAAAGATCTGGTTACAGGAAATAACAAGCTCAAAGATAGTATCCAAACCTGAAACATTCTTACTAGGAAAAACTAATGGGGAATATGCAAAAGATATTGAAAGCTTAATAATACATATATTAACAGTGGCCAGGATATTATATGCTCAAAATTGGAAAGTTGATAATAGCCCCACAGAGAATATGATTATAAAGAAAATAATGGGTTGCACTGAGATGAATAAACTCACAATGAAATTGTAAGAGAGGGAAGAAAAAGAATTCAATACTGTCTGGGGAAAATAGTATGTCTGGTTAGACAATAAATATATATATACATACATACATACATACATACATGAACATGGAATAACTAATGATACAAAGAACTGCAAAAAATGTATATAGAATTCATTTTTAAAGGTGAAAATTCAATAAAAATATTTTTTAAAAAGAAAAGAAATAGATTTATGACTTCTGTTGAACTCAAAATTCTTATTGCTAAGCGAAACAGTTGTTAAGTGAGTTATACTCCATTTTACAACTTTTCTTGCCACATTTGTTAAGTCAATCATTGCAGTGGTTAAGTTAATAACACTATTGTTAAGGGAATCAGCCTTTCCCATTGATTTTGCTTCCGATTCAGTCAGATTCTGGTCTTCTGATTCCAGGCAGGTTACAAAAGGTGATCGCGTGACCCCAGAACACTGCAACCATCATAAATGTGAGTGACTGTCAAATATCTGAATGTAAATCATGTAACCATAAAACATTTTTTCAGTACCGTTCTAACTTTGAACAGTAGTAGACAAACTGTTCTAAGTTGAGGACTACCTGTCTGGGAATTAAACATAATTCAGCCAAAAGCCATAGAACAAGATCACACACACACATATATATCAACATATCATGTGAAAAGAATTTCAGAATGATGAATTCCTCTCACCAAAGAAACTACAATGAGAAGTGAAATCTGTGTTCAAAGACACTTTTTGAAGCAATAGAGCCAAGATGGTGCAGTAGTTAGAATGCAGTATTGCAAGTACTGCTGACTGCCAAGAGTTTGATTCTGACCTGCTCAAGGTTGATTGAACCTTCTAAAACCGGTAAAATGAGGACCCAAATTGTTCGAAGCAATATGCCGATTCTATAAACTGTGTATGGAGTGTTATAAAGCACTATGAAGCGGTATATCAGTTTAAGTGCTATAGCTGTAGCTATTTTGTCTTTCTATCACATGATAATAAGGAAATCTCTAAATTCAATTTAAATAAATTGGGTTTAATTGAAATTAATTGGATTTTAATTAGAATGGAATAAAATTAATTTTAGATATAAATAAAATTAAATATCATTGGTATGGTAGTCCAGGCTTGTCCAACCCGCGGCCCATGGGCCGCATGCGGCCCAGGTTGCCTCGTAATGCGGCCCAGTGCCCATCCCAACCTTCATGCCAGAGCCAGCAAGGAGGAGGAGGAGAGGCAGGCGCGGGGCGAGGCGAGCGCCAGGCCAAGCAGCAAGAGAAAAGGCGGGCGCCGTCAGAGCGCCACCTCCTGCTGTTGCCCCCGCCGCCACCGCTGCCGTTTCTGCCCCCGCCGTCGCTGCCGCTGCTGCCCCCGCCGCCGCCGCTTCTGCCCCCGCTGCCGCTTCTGCTGCCCCCACCGCTGCTTCTGCCCCCGCCGCCACTGCCCTCACCGCCGTTTCTGCCCCTGCTGCCACCGCTTCTTCCCCACCACCGCTACTGCCCCTGCCACCGCTGCTGCCCCCGCCACCACCCCTGCCATCGCTTCTTCCACCGCCCCCACTTCTTCCACCGCCACTGCTGCTGCCCCGCCGCCACCCCCGCCACCGCTTCTTCCCCCGCCGCCGCTACTGCCCCTGCCACGGGGGCAGCGGGGGCAGAAGCAGCAGCGGTGGTGGGGGCAGAAGCGGCGGCGGGGGCAGCGGCAGCGGGGGCAGAAGCGATGGTGGCAGGGGCAGAAGCGGCAGCTGTGGCAGGGGCAGAAGCAGCGGCGGGGGCAGAAGTGGTGGCGGAGGCAGCGACGGTGGGGGCAGAAGCGGCGGGGGCAGAAGCGGTGGCGATGGGGGCAGAAGCGGCAGCGGGGGCAGAAGCGGCGGCGGGGGGAGAAGCAGCAGCAGTGGCGGGGGAAGGCTTCTGCCCTCACCGCTGCTGCTGCTTCTGCCTTCCAGTCCTGCCTCATCCAGCCGGGCCATTTGCAGGAGGAGAGGTAGGCGCAAGGCGGGTGAGCTTTCTCCCCGCTCCCCCCAAAAAAATTTGGCTGGAAAATAAACCATGATAAAAGAACTGTGATAAAAAAACCATGATAAAAAATTAATATTTTTAATAAATAATTAATAATAAATAATAAAAACATCTCACTAACTTCATTTTATTTTATGTGCGGCCCAAACCAAATTTTCATCCTCTAATGTGGCCCAGGGAAGGTGAAAGGTTGGACACCCCTGATTTAGTGTTAATAATCTAACATTCCTTAATAAAACCCATTCTTTAACCCATATCAATGCTGCCGCCTAATAATATAATTCCCAATTAGGTAAGCCAAATCCTCTTATTCTAGCATCTTGTAACAACTTAAGTTTAATTCTTGCCTTCTTCCTCTGCCATATATATTTCAATATTATTTAAATCCAAAAAAATTCTTCCCCTAATTTAATTGGAATAGTCTGAAACAAATATAAGATCCTTGGAATATATTCATCTTACTTGTAGATATTCTCCCTATCAGGGATAATTGTAGATTCTGCCAATTTCTTAAAATCTGTCTCAATCTGTTTTTTAAGTTTAACATAATTATCTTCTTTCAAAGTTCCACATCTTGCTTTTAGATATATTCCTAAGTATTTTACTTTATTTATAATCTGAATGTTCAGTCATTCTGTCAAGACAGTCTTTTGTTTACTAATATCTTGGTGTTATCCTTATTTATTTTCAATCCTGCCACCTGTCCATATTTTTCATCTTTTTCAAACAATTTGGGTGCTGATTCCAATGGTTCTTCCAATATGAAAACCAAATCATCTGCAAATACTTGTGGTTTATATTCCTCCTTTTTATTTGCATTCCCTTTAGTTCCCTATTGTCTCTAATACTTCTATTTAGCGCCTCCAAAGTCAACACAAATAGTAATGGTGACAAAGGACATCCTTGTCCATCCTTGTCTATTTAGCACCTCCAAAGTCAACACAAACAGTAATGGACATCCTTGTCTAGTTCCTTTTTCAATATTGATATTTTTCATCAAATCTCCATTAATCATCATTTTAGCAGATTGCTTTTGATATATTGCCTCAACTGCTTTTATAAATCTTTCTCCAAAGCCCATCTGTTCCATTTGTAGTATCATAAACTGTCAGTTTACATTATCAAAGGCTTTTTGCACGTCTAAAAATACCAAGGCCATTTGCTTCTCTGAGTGAATTTCATAATATTCCAAAGTGCCCAGAATTATTCTTATATTGTCTTTGATCTGTCTTTTAGGCAGGAATCCATTTTGATCAACATGTATAAAGTTATTCAAGTATTATTTAAGTCTTTCTGCCATTATTGAAGCAAAGATTTTGTAATCTGCATTTAACAAGGGAAATGGGTCTATAATTCTTAATCTGCTGTAAATCAGTGTCCTCTTTTGGTATTAAAGTAATATATGCTTCCGTCCATGAGTTGGGTATTTTAGCTTTCAATAAGACTTCATTCATCACTTCAAGCATTATATTACTCAGCGGTTTTTGTAAAGTCTTATAAAATTCAGCTGGAAGACCATCCGGGCCTGGAGCCTTCCCAATATTTTGTCTGTTCAACACTTCTGTCAGTTCCATCGTTATTTTCCCTTCTAACATTGTCTTAATGTCTTCAGGTATTTCAGGTAGCTCTGCTTTTTGTAGATATTGTTTAACTTTTTCTTCTTCAATATTCTCTTGCTTCCATAATGTCTCATAGTACTTCTGTACAATCTCTTCTTCATTTCCATTACAGCTCACACCCTGATCATCAATCAACTGTATTATCTTTTTCATTTCTCTCTCTTTTCAGTTTATATGCTGCTGATCCAGTTCTACAGAGGAATGATTGAGTCTGTCATCTACACCTCTATAATTGTCTGGTTTGGTTCTGCTACCCAACAGGACAGGCACAGACTTCAGAGGATAAGTAGGACTGCAGAAAAAACAATTGCTACCCACCTGCCTTCAGTTGAGGATCTGTATACAGCATGAGTCAAAAAGAGGGCTGTAAAAATATTTACAGACAGCTCACATCCCAGACATAAAGTGTTTCTGTTGGGTATATGGATACACCAACTGGTTTGGGTGAATGAATATATA
>NW_020769604.1:19375-34375 GCF_900518735.1 Pseudonaja textilis
AGTTGAAGTCCACAAGTCTTAAAGTGGCCAAGGTTGGAGACCCCTGCACTAGAGGATAGCTAGATACCTGACACCAAGGGTGGAATTCTACCAGTTCGGGCCGGTTCGGGCGAACTGGATGTTAAATTTGCATCTGGTTCACTGAACCGGTATTTGAGCCGACTGCCTGGCTCCACCCCTCCCCGCCCCTCCCTGGAGTCTCCACGTGGCCCATTTTTGATGCAGGTAAGTGCCGGGTCAGCGCAGAGGCTCTGGGAGGGGGGAAAATGGACCTTTTGGAAGTACCGGGAGTCTGGAAATGGGCCTGTTTCCGGCTTCTGGAGGGCCTCCAGAGCCCGGGGCTAGGTTGTTTTCTCCCTCTCAGAGGCCCGAGGGAAGCCTCCGGACTCTGGGGAAGGTAAAAAAAATTGCCCTCCCGCAAGTTCCGTTAGACCACATCCACCATGGCCACGCCCACCCAGCAACTGGGCAGCGAACCAGTTGCTGGGATTTTTGAATCCCACCCCTGCCTGACACTCTCAGGCAAACCTAGCCATCAACAGGCACATAGAGATGAACAACATCTGCACACCTGGCCAGCAATCAACACTCAAGAGGTTAATATTCCAAACATCCAAAAGGCCACTCTTTGAAAGACAGCAAAGTCCACATTTTGAACAGAGAGGACTATTGGCTTGAAAGAGGGGTCAAAGAGGGGATCCATGTCCAAATTGAACCGTCCACAGTCCACAGTCCAGTACATATGACTGGGATAAGATGGTCTTTCAAATCACTTGGTCCCAAGTCGTGTACTGAGGAACGTGGTATGTGCAACACAATGCAGGGAAATGTGGACTTCAACTCCCAGAATTCCTCAGCTAGCCGGGGGAAATAGAACAGCCACTTCACAAACGCGTGGCACAACATAGGAGAACAAACGCATTAGGATGAGATTGGGCCGACCATTTGCATTTAGAAGACAACGGCCACTCTTTTGAAGACAGCAAAGTCTACATTTTGGACAGAGAGGACCGCTGGTTTGGAAGAGGGGTCCAAGAGGCCATTTATGTCCAAATTGAACAGCCCCTTTCTCTCAGAGGGGGAGGGATACCACACCACCCATCTCCTGTCTCCAACACAGTCCTCTCAGCAGTTCCAAGAAGGCTCCACACCCATTTGCACCACTTAGGTGACCCTGAGGACATAGGTAAACCTCCAAGTGGCCTCAATAACCCTCTAAAACGACGCAAATGACCAGCTCTGTCTGCAAGGAGTATAAATCCTTCCATGCCCCACCATCCAGTCAGAGCTGAAGAAGCTTCTTGGTTGAGAAATGAAATGTCATGCCCCTATCAGAGTCTGACTCCGAGGAGGAAGATGGACAGCTGACAGGAGTGAGAGTGTGGCTCCGTTGGCTGTGGAGGAAATTGGGGAAGGGCAAAGCCCAGCTGGACAGAGCAGGGAAGAGATAGAACAAGGGAGATGGAGTTCAGAGGAAAAACCAGGTCCGCCCCCTCTTCATCCTAGGCTACGCAGGGAGAAACGGAGAAGGGAGCAATGTGGGTTGCGTGGCTTACGGGGGAGGAAAGGGCCCTGATTCCCTTCATTAGCCACAGCCGGGAAGACAGTTGATAAGAAAGGCAGGCTGCGTGCAGCAGGTTGCTGGGAGCAAACGTGACCTTATCCTGTGTTGTCATGGCTTATCTGTGTTCCTGGCCTCTTCCCAACCATGTGAGTTTTTCCGTGCGTTCAAGTCTGAAATTCTTGCTCCTGCCCTGCCAAACTAATTATTTCAGTTTGGCTTGTTTGGACTTTAAGTTACAGTTTGTGTGTACTTTGTTTTGGACTGAATATTCCGCTGTCAAAGGCTGTTCCTGGGAGTTTTTCTCCAGCCAGAAGATAACCTGGAAATTGGGGGCAAAATTGGAGAGAATAAAGGGACTCTTATTGCTTATCTGAATGTGTTGCCTTCGTGCCACGCCCGTTTGGGTCATCCCGTGAAACGTTTTCAAAGAAAAACAAGGAAAGTCCAGTTGCCTCTTGAAAAAGCACCTTGGGGACAACCCACGAACCTGGAGGATGGAGAATCTCCATAGACATTGACCCTCTCCTAAGGATTTGCCCCCTCCTCCTCTGCTCTGAACATGGGGCAGGTGGTCCCTGCCAGTTCCTTGCCTGCAAATACCACCCTGGGTCTCGGATATTAAGGTTGCAAATTGCAGGTAAGCATGCAGAACGGATGGCTGCCAGGGACGTGGCTGGCTCAGGTGTCGTTGGGCAGCCAGGCAAGAAGAGGTTGCTCCAGTGGATGGTTTTCCACCTGCTCTGGACCTCCAACAGCCAGCGGTGGATAATGGGCACCTGGCACACGAGCGGCAATGACATCTGATGTCCGAACGGAATGCCACCAATATAAAAAGACAGCTAATGGGAAGTTTAGGAACTGGCTGGGTTTCAAAGGATATGAGAGACCACATCAGGGTTTCTCGACTTTTTCAACTTGAAGATCTGTGGGCTTCAACTCCCAGAATTCCCCAGCCAGCCATAGCCATGGCTGGCTGGGGAATTCTGGGAGTTGAAGTCCACAGATCTTCAAGTTGAAAAAGTTGAGAAACACTGCGGTAGCGGTAAAAGATGGTTGGATATGTTGAGGTCAGAATATAGTAAGAATCTAGCTATTGGCCAGGTTCAGGCCACCTTTTAATATGGCTGGCTGATTTTGGGCCAATATTTTTTTGAAATTTTTATTTACTTTTTAAAAATAAATTCTTTGTTGTTGTTGTTGTTATTTTATAAATAACTCAAGGCAGGGAACATATCTAACATTTCTTCCTTTTCCTATTTTCCCCACAACAACCCTGTGAAGTGGGTGGTGTGAGAAAGAGTGGCCCAAAACTCACCCAGCCGGGTGACTAAGGCGGGACTAGAACTCCCAGTCTCCTAGTGATTTGGCCAAAGTCACCAAGCCGGCTTACATGCCAAAGGAGGGACTAGAACTCACCGACTCCTGGTGATTGGCCCAAAGTCACCCAGACTGCTTTCATGCCTAAGGCGGGACTAGAACTCACCGTCTCCTGGTGGTTGGCCCAAAGTCACCCAGCTGGCTTTCTTGCCTAAGGCGGGATTAGAACTCACCGACTCCTGGTGATTGGCCCAAAGTCACCCAGCTGGTTTTCATGCCTAAAGCGGGACTAGAACTCACCGTCTCCTGGGGATTGGCCCAAAGTCACCCAGCCAGTTTTCATGCCTAAGGCGGGACTAGAACTCTCCATCTCCTGGGGATTGGCCCAAAGTCACCCAGCCAGTTTTCATGCCTAAGGCGGGACTAGAACTCACCAACTCCTGGTGATTGGCCCAAAGTCACCCATCTGGTTTTCATGCCTAAGGCGGGACTAGAACTCACCGACTCCTGGTTTTTACCTTAAGGTCTAAACTAACTATTATCTCACTAATCTTAACTCATGTTCTGGTTTCAAGCAAAGCACTGACTCATATTACTAAATAGTTTGAGTTGCACATTATGTCGGAACAATGACAACAAAGATTTATCTAGGTTAACACTAACCATGTTCAACAGATTGGGCAAATACAGACACACACACACCCCCCCGCTTTATCTGGCGGGTGTGAGTTTATGGAACAAAACACTCTTTGCAAATTGATGAAGCCTCACCTTTGCACTCAGACATAAGTGATTTATTTCCCTGGCTTAACACGAGCCATTGAATTTTGTTCCTCGGGATTTAGGGCTGAACGTCGCGTTATTTATGAACCAGGTTTTTTTTTCCAAAAAGGAGGCTGTGGACCAAAAGAGAATAAAATCAGGCACCGTCAGCCCGCAGGCGGTGTTCTTTTCTCGGGGGTCAAAGCCAAACCTCCACAAATCTGTCCCTCTGGTGACAGCGATGAGCTCATGTGTCTGATGGAATAATTGTGCAAACGCCAACCTCAGTGTGTTTTATCCGGGAGGTGCTGGGGCGAACGGCGTGTGACAAACAGCCCTCAATTCCAGGGGCAGAGATGGTCTCTGCACCGGGAAGCTTTATGCCTTGAGCGTGCAGAGAACGGAGGCTCCCTTAAACTGGAGAAAGGCCCTCTGAGTTATTTACTCCTAGGTGCAATTCTGAAAATTCCCAGGTGGACCTAGGTGGACTTTAAAAAAAGCAGATGGATTCTGAAAAAGGCAGATAGGAGAAAGGTGAATAGTAATCATGGAGATTATTATTTCACATCTCATGGACTGAATCGGAATCAGAAGAGAGCTGGAAGGGATCTTGAGGTCTTCTAGTCCAACCCCCTGGTCAAGCAGGAGACGCTATTCTATACTTCAACATAGTGACTAAATTAGTAGACTAGTGAAATATTGTGGACATAATATCCTTAGATTTCAGCAAGGCATTTGACAAAGTAGACAACAACCTACTCCTTGGTAAGCTAGAAAAATGCGGGAGAGATAGCACCACTGCCAGATGGACTCGCAACTGGCTGGCAAACCGTACTCAAGGAGTAGTCCTTAATGGGTCTAAGTCTCCATGGAGGGAAGGAAGCAGTGGGGTGCCACAAGGTTCCGTCTTAGGCCCAGGACTCTTCAATATCTTTATTAATGACTTAGATGAGGGAACAGAAGGGGACCGTACCGAATTTTCAGGTGATACTAAGCTGGCAGGAGTAGCTAACACCCAAGAAGATAGGCTCAAGATGCAGATGTTATTTGTTTGCCGATGTTTGCGGATTTGTATTTTGGATTATCTTTTCCTACAAAAATGATAAAACAAAGGGGGTCCTAGAGACTGAACCTCATCCAAAAATATCACTTGAAGCCAAGATTGCCAAGCAGAAGCTGTCGTGTTTTGGTCATGTCATGCGAGCCGAGTCACTGGAAAAATCAATTGTGCTGGAGACGATTGGCAGAAAAAGTAGAAGGGGCCACCAAGTCCCTGCTGGCTGGACGCTATCAAGCAGGGGTCCCCAAACTTGGCAACTTTAAGACTTGTGGACTTCAACACCCAGAATTCTTGGAGTTGAAGTCCACAAGTCTTAAAGTTGCCACGTTTGGAGACCTCTGCTATAAAGGACGGCAACTGAAATGACCATGGTGGATCTGAAGGAGGCAGTGTGAATGGACGGCTGATCGGACACCGTCGGACACAACCGAATGACTGACAGCGATGACACCAGTTCTCCTCTAGCATTATGCTGTCGTATCGCGAGGACTTGTCCGCTAAAGAAGTAACTGTGACACATTACAAAACCAGGATGAAAAGGGAGTCAGATGGCTGGTTTCACAGACCTTGTCAACCTTGTTGTGGAATTACCTCCAAGTTCACTGAACCACAAATGACCACACTGGTGTGGGTCCAGATAACACACACAACGAGGAGTCTTCGAAGACAGCTGTTAAATGAAATTTACCCCCATTTTACAAGCTTTCCTACCATAGTTGTTAAGCGAATCACTATAATTCTTTTAGGTTAGTAACGTGACTGTTAAATGATTCTGGAGGACCTCGGTGACACAGGTGGTCCTCAACTTATGACTATGATTATGAACTATGAGCGTAAATCGTGACCGCTGTTGTTTTGAAAATCTCCAGGGATGGAGCCGCCACAACTTTTGAAGGCAAGCTGTTCCACGGATTGATTGTCCTCACGTTATGAAGTTTCTCCTTAATGACAGGTTGCTTCTCCCCTTGACGAGTTTCTATGCATTCCACTGTTTCGTGTCCTGCCTTCAGGTGCTTTGGAGAATAGATTGACCCCCACCTCCCTTTCCATTTGGGTCCAAAGAATCAGAAATCTGTCTTTTGGGCCCGGAGATGGTACAAACACTTGGTGGTACCCTACTGCTTACTTCCCTCCATGTAGACGTAGTACCAATAAGGACTACTCGTTGAGTACACTTTGTCAGCCAGTTACAAATCCATTCTGGGGGCGATGCTGTCTGCTTACCAGAGTTGGTAAACCTTGCACAAAGCACAGAGGGCCGGGGTAAAGCGTTAAACCCCTTCCCAAAACCAATTTTTTGATCCAAGTTCCCTTCTGCATTTTGCCTTGAAATGCTTGCTGGGGAATTCTGAGCGTTGGAAAACCACATCTCTTGATGTTGCCAGGGTGGAAGGACACTGTCCTGGAAGAAATGCAACCATGCATTTTCAGGGATTCCTTCTCTCGTTCTCCCCTGACGTAAAGGTAGTCCTTGACTTACAAGCTTTTTGTTTAGTGACCATTCAAAGTTGCAACAGCCAGGAAAAAAAGGGACCTAGGACCGTTTTTCACACTTACGGCCCTTGTAGCATCTTCGTGGTCAAAATTTGGATGCTTGGCAACTGACACATGTTTATAACAGTCGTGTTCTGACCAGGGCTTCCTGAGACCATAATTAAGCACATTCTTAGTCCAAACAACTTCTTGTTTTATTTCAACGCTGGGAATTATGTTCATTCCCAGCCGGTAATGAGTCCCAAACAGTCTCTCGAGATAAGCACCCACCTTTCTCTCCTTTGAATTGCTGCCAACAACTAAAGTGCCAAACGAACTATAAAAAAACCAACTGAAGCGCAAAGTCCACACAGAGCTTCAAGGATTAACCCAAACAGAGCAAATGACCTTGCTTCCTGCAAAGGTTTCTTCAGCTTTGCCTGTCCTTTAGACCTTATGGAAGGAGCATCACCTCCCGGCCTTACTCTTGAGTCGCCCCTTTTTGTCTCAGCTGCTCTCGCCTTCTAGCAGCTCTGTGCACTGGGAACAGGCTCCCCTTGCTCCTCTGCCTCGCTGCTGCCAGACTCCGGAGACTCCAGAGGCAGCACCCCACTCCCAGATGGCCCTGGCCCCATCTCTGCATCAGATGCAGGACCCCTTGTCCAAGTCCTCCCCAGACTCCCAGACTGGTCCCCGTTCTTCCCCGCTGTCCAATTCTGCTGCCATCTGCCCAGGCTGCTGGTGAACCACAACCGATCACCGTCTCCTGGGGTCTTGTGATCCAACCTTATGGAGAAACAAGTCAATGGGGAAGCCAGATTCACTTAACAACCAACCAGGTTACTTATTTCACAATGATAGTGATTCCCTTAACAACTGTGACAAGAAAGCTCGTAAAATGGAGCTAAATTCACTTCACAACGGTCTTCCAAGCTCACGACTTTATGATTCAGCTCTATACTCCAAGCCTTTTCTAGCAACGGAGCTGAGCAGCGAGCAAAGGGTCTCTGTTTAAAAAAAAAGTTTATAATCTCCTAAATCAGGATTTCTCAATCATGCTGGCAAGGGAATTCTGGGAATTTTGGACTACACGTCTTAAAATTGCCAAGGTTGGAAAAACTCTTGTCTTAAATGACGATTGGCTTTCTGGCAGGCACGAGCCACAATTGCTCACTTTTATCGTTTCTGCGCTTTTAACAGATGCCTCTCGTGAACCGAGCGATCCAGTTTAATTACATTAATGTAATTTAGGACTCCGTGCGGCAGAGTTGCCAGTTCATCGAAAGTTCTCCTGGCTTTTTTCTCCCAGGACCAGCCATTCTCCCCAACAGACGCCAGAACCCTTCCCCATTTGAGGCTGCCAGCTCTTCGAAAGCCGCTTCTGCAGCAAATCATCCATCACAGGGGTTTTGGCCAGAGAAAGTTGTCAAGGCAAGGAAGGCATGGAGGAATGGAGAAAAAAATATTATCTGAATACAGTTTTGTTCCACGATATATACTCTCTTTCTCTCTCCAAGAACTGAATGAAAGATATACTGGGGAAGAGAAGTGGAAGATTAAACTTTTATCTTGTTACAGAAATAGAAATAGATAGATGAGTTCCAGTGCCTCTTTGGGCATAAAAGCTGCCTGGGTGATTTTGAGTTAATTACCAGGAGACTGTGAGTTCTAGTCCCACTTTAGGCATGAAAGCTGGCTCAGTGACATAGAGCAAATCACCAGGAGACCGTGAGTTCTAGTCCCAGTTTTGGCATGAAAGCAGGCTGGGTGATTTTCAGTCAATTACCAGGAGACTGTGAGTTCTAGTTGTTCCTTAGGTATGAAAGGGTGACTTTGGTTCAATCACCAGGAGACGGTGAGTTCTAGTGCCACTTTAGGCATGAAAGCTCGCTGGGTAATGTTGAAAGGCTTGAAGATGCCTTTCTTCTGAGGGCTCGATTTTCCTGCTGGGAGAGCTCCGGTGCAAGGACACAGACGACTGCTTGGAAGCTGGTTCTTTTTATTTTTCAGGAAGGCAAGAGATAGCAAGAAGTCTGCGTTCCTGGGGCTAGCCATCTTTGTATAATAAACCCCTGGTTTTTATACCTTTTCTCCTTTTGTGTGTGCGTGCTTGTGTTTGTATTTCTTAATGTTTTAAATCCTGTCGGGGGTTGTCTTCATTTCCACCGGAGGGTAAACTCCGCGGGGTGGTTTGATTGGATTATCAGTTTCATCCTAATGTTTTCTTATATTTGTTTGGTGGCAATCTCCTGTCTGTCTCCTTTGCAATATATTTTGTGTCTATTTGTTTTGCTGATTTGGCATGACCTGTTGTTTGTAAGGGATTTCTTTTTCTTGTTTCCCTAGCTTTCTTAATTACTTGGCTTTTGTCTAGGGGGCTTCTTTCAATACCTTTTATTAAATCTCTTTTCCTATGCAAGTTTGTTTTATGGCTGGCCTGATGTTCCCTTTGGGCTTTTCCTGCAAATCCCCAGGAGACTGTGAGTTCTAGTCCTGCATTAGGCATGAAATTTGGCTGGGTGACTTTGGGCCAATCACCAGGAGATGGAGAGTTCTAGTCCTGTCTTAGGTATGAAAGCCAGGTGGGTGACTTTTGACCAGTCATGCTCTCAGCCCAACCTCGCTCGCAGGGTTGTCATTGTGGGGAAAATAGGTGGCAGGAGTATTTTGTATGTTCACTATGTCGTTTATGAGAACAACAAAAACAGATAAAAAAGAAAACTGGTGATATGCGGTGCATGTTTCATCCCTTGGCCCAAATCAGGGTTGGTGAATTAACCCATTTTGGTGTTCACACAATGCTGGCGTAATTGGCTGAGCTGGCCCCACATTTCAAAGGAAGCTTTGGGTGTCATGCGAATGCTACCTGCAGGTCTTTCCTTCCCAAAGCAGGTCAAGGTGACTCATGCGACTGGGTTCAGACAACACAGCGAGGAGCTGCACACTAGAAAAGTCAGGCCATTGTCATCTTTGCTTCTATCTCTGGCTGTTTTCAGTGCATCACTCAGTTTTCCATCATGCCCAGCGCCGCAGCCCCTGCAACGATGGGAATGATGGGATTTGTAATCCATCCTCGTGGAACTGCAAGGGAAGGGCCGATAGACCCTTCCCTTGCAGGGAAGGAGGCCAGAGCTAATCTGAGCCCATCCTCATTCTGGGAGGCCGAAGAGGAGGGGAAATGGAGTTCAAAGCTTCGAACGGCCTCTGGGGAAAGTCTGCCTGTCCTCCCCGGCTGCCGCCCACAGAGAAGAAGCATAAGCCGGCCTCCTTTCCAGGTTGGTGAGGGAGGCCCACGAAAGCCTGGAGTAGATTTCAAACCCTGGCCGGTCGCCATGGCAACCACCCGGCTAAGGCGCCTGCGCCGACTAGGCCGCGCCGCGTCGAGTCGCGCCGCTTCCCGGCGTCACTCTCCTTTCGAAATCCGGCGCAATGGCCGGTGAGGATCCAGACTTCGTGCTCCGCTACTTGGCCGAGGTGGAGGCACTGGCCGAGGAGGTGATGGCCGCTAGGCAGCAGGTAGGCCGGGGACTGCCGTTGGGGCGAATTGGCGCCGCGAGGCATGATGGGGGTTGTAGTCCTCCGCCTGCCCCCCCCCCCCCCCCCCCCGGGGGTTCCCCCCCCCCCCCCCCCCCCCCCCCCCCCCCCCAAAGGATATAATATAAAATATATACAACAAGATTGAAGAATGCAAATATTTGGGGCGGAGGAGGATCGCGAGAAGGAAGTGTACAAGTGTCCATTTGGAAAGGAACCCTTAGAAATCCACTAGTCCAACATTCCCCCCCCCCCTTCAGGCCACGTCCAGAGAATTGTCTCCTTGGAAGGGGTCCCCTAAGGTCGTCCAGTTCACCCCTAAGCAATGGGCAGCAAGGCCCCCACGCGTGCTATCCAGGGAAAATATCTGTAAAGCCTCTTATTTGAAAACTTCTACAGAGGGAGACTGACACGTCACTCCATAACAGTGTTGATAATTGTTTTAATGTCTTTTTTTTTCTTTTCTTTTCTTTCTCCCTCTTTCCTTCCTCTTCTTCCTTCTTTCCTCTCTTTCTTCCCTCTTTCTCCTTCATTCTTTCCTCTTTCTTTCTTTCCTCTCCTCCCTTCCTCTTCCTCTTTTCTTTCTTTTTCTTTCTTTCCTCTGTCTTTCTTTCTCCTTCCTTCTTTCTCTTTCTTTTTTCTCCTCCCTTCCCTCCCTTCTCCTTTCTTTCTTTTCTTTCCTTCCTTCCTTTCTCTTCCTCTATTTTCTTTCTTCCTTCCCTCTTTCTTTCTTCCCTCTCTCTCCTTCTTTTCATTTCTCTTTCTTTTGTTTCCTTCCTTCCTTCCTTCCCCACCCATCTCCCCTACAACGTGACCAGGCGGCTTTGCTGGTTGTAAATCAAGCTCTACTTTGATATAAATGAATAAATATGGCTTGTCCAACCTGCAGAGAGAAGGAAAGCAGACTAGGACATGCTGGGTGAAAATGAGCTTTTTAATAAAGCTTGAGGTTTTATCCATTTCTCCTTAGATTGTGGATCTGAATCAGAAACGGAACCAGAACCGGGAGGCCTTAAGAGCCCTGAACAAGGAATTGAATTCTGCTGGTGAGTTTTTATTCTGGAATTGTGTGAAGAAGTCAGACTTTCGGTCCATCTGAAGTTGTAAATGGCTTAGCCTAGTGTTTCTCAACTTTGGATACTTTAGGATGGGTGGACTTCAACTCCCAGAATTCCGCAGCCAGCATGGCAAGCTGGGGGATTCTGGGAGTTGAAGTCCACCCATCTAAAAGTCACCAGGGTTCAGATACAATGGCTTGGGCCTGTCAAATAAGTCACTTACGACCTGAACTTGCGCTTAACAATTGTTGCACCATCCCTGCAGGCACACAATCGCAATCTTGGCACTTGACAACAGGCTGGCATTTACAACCATTTGCGGTACCCTACAGTCACATCATGATATGTGACCTTTTTTTTTGTTGATTCCTGGCAAAAAATATATATAACTCACTGGGGAAGTAGCATTCGTCTTCTGCAGGTGTCCCCAAACTTGGCAACTTTAAGATGTGTGGACTTCAACTCCCAGAATTCTAGGAGTTGAAGTCCACAAGTCTTAAAGTTGCCAAGTTTGGAGACCTCTGGTCTTACGTCTCACAGCAGTGATTTTGGTCCCAGTTGTCTCTGTAATTCAAGGACTACCTCTATCTGTTTTTTAAAAAAATTACATCCATCACTTGAGGCTCTAAAGAGCTTATAATATTTCAGCAGCAGCTGTAAATTCCAGCTGCAGACTTGTCCCGAAAAGTAATCCAGTAACAGAGTTACAAGAATAGAGCTGGAAGGGACTTTTAAGGTCTTCTAATCTAACCCTCTGCTTAGGCAGAAAACCCTATACCATTTCACTTTAGTTTCCTTTATTGTCCTTGCACCTCGTACAACGAAATTAAATACCATCTTCAGTGTACATTATGGCTATGAAAATAAACACAAACACACATCCTTCACATTGAATTGAATTGCAAACCCTTGATATTGCATTAATATTGCACCATATAGTAGAATTTAATAGAGTTATTCCCCTGGGATAGAAGCTGTTTTTCAGCCTATTTGTCCTTGTTTTTATTATTATTATTATTATCCTGTACCGTCTGCCAGATGGTAATAGTTGAAAAAAAAAGGGTTCCCAGGATGAGATGGATCTTTGAGAATGTTTTGAACTTTCTTAGCGCAGCGGGAGCTATAAAGCTCTTCCAAAGAGGGGAGAGGGCAACCCGTGATTTTCTGGGCAATGACATTAACCCTCTGGAGGGCTTTCCTATCTGCCCCTGTGCAACTGGCAAACCCTACACAGGTGCAGGAAGTTAAGATATTCTCTCTAGTGCAGCGGTAGAAGGTTACCAGCAGTTTTCCATTCAGTTGTTGTTTCCTGAGAAGTCTCAGTTAGTATAATCTCTGCTGGGCCCTTTTGACCAAGGCTGCAATGTGAGCCCCCCAGGTCAGGTCCTCTTTTAGGGTAACACCCAGAAACTAAATCCTGGCCACTCGCTCCACTCGGTCTCCATTGATAAGCCAGGGCTGGAGGTCTGATCTGTTCCTTCTATAGTCCACTATCAGCTCCTTGGTCTTATTGGTGTTGAGGACCAAGTTATTGTCTCCACACCACGAAAGCAACCATTGGTCCACCTCATCTCGGTAGGCAGACTCATCCCCCACCCCCAGAGATGAGTCCCACCACTGTTGTACCATCTGCAAATTTACTAATAGTATTAACCAGAGTGAGTGGGAATGCAGTCATGCCCATAAAGGGTATAGAGTAAGGGAAATGATTGTCCAATCTCTTCTTTAAAAATTCCGGTATTGGAGCATTTATAATTTTTGGAGGCAAGCTGGTTAATTGTTCTCCCTTGTCAAGAAATTCCTCCTTAGTTCTAGGTTGCTTCTCTCCTGGATTAGTTTCCATCCATTGTTTCTTGTCCTGCCTTCCGGTGCCTTGGAGAATAATTTGACCCCTTCTTCTTTGGGGCAGCCCTTCAAATACTGGAAGACTGCTATCGTGGTACCCCTAGTCCTTCTTTTCGCTAGACTCTCCAAACCCAGTTCCTGCAACCATTTCTAGCCACCTTTAGCTAAACTGGAGGAGTTTCTGAGGAATGAAAGAAAACAGACTGCCGGAAATGAGAAAAAAGAAAAAGAAAAAAAAAGAGTTTTATAACTTGGAATAATTTCTTCCGTGAATGATTCAAGCACATTCATCAAGCGTAGAGGAAAACACTCTTGGCTGAAGTGAGGAACGAGCTCCATGTTACAAAAAGCAGCTAATTGTGGCAGATGTTAACTAGCTAAATTGAATGCACCCTGATTGTTGCCAGGACGGAAAAAAATACCTCCATTGTCAGGGCTGTTCATCTTCCCTCTCTTTCTCTCTCTCTCTCTTTCTCTTCTTTTTCCAAATTCTGCAACTCCCAGGCGAAATGAGAAGATTCCAGATGTACCTTCTTGAGAATAAACACAGCAAATTAGGGTTGATGCTCTCAAATATCCTAAGCATCATAATTCTGGGCTGAATTTGCTGTGTCTAAGAACAAAGGAAGTGGAACGAAAATACCAATTTACATTCCCGCATTCCCTCTGCCAGGTGTCTGTCATGGTCGACGTGCCTGGAATTGCGATAATAAGTCCTCGACTTAACGACATTTTCAACATTTGCTGGGCGAGACAGTTGTTAAGTGAGCTTTGCTCCCATTTTTACAGCCTTTCTGGCCACTGTTGTTAAGTGAATCACAGAGGGTGTTAAGTTAGTCACACGGTTATTAAGCGGATCTGGCTTCCCCATGGACTTTGCTTTGTCCGAAGGTTGCAAAAGGAGATCACGTGACCCCGGGACTCTGCAACCGTCGTAAATATGAGTCAGAAATGTCTGAATTTGGATCACATGGCCCTGGGGATGCAGCCACAGTGTGCAAAACGGTCCTAAGGCTTATTTTCAGTGCTGTGGTAACTTTTAACGGTCGCTAAATGAATAGTTATAAGTGGAGGAGTTATCTGTATTTGCCTCTCGTAGAAGCCAGCCAAGCTTCTGGATACATTAGAAGGCCTTATTTTTATTTTTTTGTCTAGGTTTAGGAGAAGATGGAGTCAGTTTTTAAAAATGTGTCCTATAAAAGTTTTGTTTAAATTGCTTATACGTCTGCTTGAGCTATTGTTATCTTTCTGGAGGCTTTAGGGTAGTAGCAAGAGCTGGAAAAATGACTGGAGACATGAAAACGTTCCTGCTGAGTGGGAGAAAATTTGAAATATTTTTTTTTTCAGCTCTGTCTCTGGCTGCTTATCTGCTAATAAATCACTTTTTTTTAACCACTTGTCTATTAAATTGCATCCAAGGCCAAAAAATCTGATTTTTTTTCTTCTTCTCTTGTTTAGCATCCTTGCTGAAGCAACCTTTTTTTGTGTTGTTGTTAGAAGAAGGGTGTATATATGCAATGCAACTTATTCTGGGCGTTGGTCTGGCTCACCGGTTGTTGTTTTTTTAAAATGCCACTTGTTGCCAGAAAACATTTTTAAATGCTGGGGGGAAAAAGCCAAAGAGGGTTACGAATAGGGAGCGATTGGGACCTTCTGTGACAATTCTTCAAAATTGTGCATGTCATTCCTTCCTTTCATGATTTTTACATGCACTCTCTCTCTTTTTCTGCTTTATATTTCATTCTCTCTATTAGTTTTTCTCTCCTTTTCCTCTCTCTCTCTTTCTCCACACTTTTATTTCTCTCTCTTTCTCCTCACTCCTCTCTGTTTTCCTTCTCTTTCTCTTCCCCTTTCTCTGTTTCTGTCTCTTTCTCTTCCTTTTCTCTCCCTTTCTGTCTCTTTCTCTTGTGCACTTTCTCTTTTTGTTTTTCTCTTTTCTCTTTCTCTGTTCCTCTCTGTCTTTCTCTCCCTTACTCACTCCTTCCTTCCATCCATCCATCCATCCATCTATCCACCCAACTCTCTCTCACTCTGTCTCTCTCTCTGTCTCTCTCTCTCTAATTCTCTCTTTCTCTCTCTCTCTTTCTGTCTCATTCTTTTCCTCTCTCTTTTTTTTGCCTGAATCCACATTACCAGTGGATTAGCCAGTGACTCATGTCTGCCCTCGTGGCAGCCAGATCTCGCCTTTTTCCTCTGGGGAAATATTTTGCACAGCAAACTGTCTGAGATGTTACATAACTTTTGCATAAATGGGGGCAAAGTAGAATAAATCTGCTTCGCCTGCGCTGATGCAGTGGGATGAAAGGGGCCCCTGGCCCCATGGGAGAGAGTTAACACTAACAAGAGCCAGAAGGGACCTTGGAGGTCCTCTAGTCCAACCCCCTGTA
>NW_020769604.1:36875-43104 GCF_900518735.1 Pseudonaja textilis
TTTCCGGGTAGAAAGCGGCGTTTGGGTCCTGAAGGAATCCTCGCGCCTTAGTTTCATCGAAGGGGGGGGCTTCGAACAAAACTAAGGCGCGGGGATTCTTTCAGCACGCATGGCAAGGCGAGCCGAGCGACCGTCCCGAAGCCGCCGCGAAGCCCATCGACACAGGTACAAAGGAGGAGTTGAAGGTGGCGGGGAGAAGCGGAGGATGGCTGGCTGGCCGGTCGCTCGTCTCTCCTTGCCATGCGTGCTGATGCCGGTACCGGGCCGCAGATGATTTTGTGATGCCGGTACCGGGCCGCGGCACAAAAAAGGGTTGGGGGCCACTGCTGTACAGCACACAAAGGCTTTCCTGGGAGCTGAAGGGCCCAAAGGCTAAATTAAATTTTGCGCAATAAGAGAGGAGCAGATCTTTTGTTCTTTTTTGGGTTTGTCCGCCTCTTTCTTCCCACCTCCCTGCTTTTTTTTTTTTTCCCCCCCTGTGGGAGGATCGGCATATTTAGGAGCCAGATTGGATCTTCCCCCTCATTCCTTCTCGTGAGGGTGGCATAAGGGCTTGCCATGCTGTTAGAAAGCGGTGCCAGTCTCGGCACATGGCTCCCAGGGGCCATCAGCAGTTCTCTTCGGAGAAGACCTCTTTCAAACAAAACCAAACAGAAAAAGTCCAATCAAAACCACCCGTGTTTCTCAGCGTCTCAGCCTTTCCAGAACCTTTGGCTGAAATGTGCAAAGCGTGGAGAATTGGATCCCTGTCAGGACGACTCTACAGGATAAAAATCCAGGCGTGTTCTCGGCTACCGATCTCAGAATGAAAAAAATAAAATAAAATAAATCGCGGTGTTGAATTTTCCAAAAAGCAGAGAGGTGCAAATCCAACTTATCTCCAAAAGCTAGAATGATTTAAAAATATATATATATAAAAAAATGTTTTCACAAAATCCGGTAAGAAGGGAATTCAGTGGTTGCAAAGGGTTATGCTGGATGTTTGTGTGTTTGTGTGAGAAAGAGAGGGAGGGAGGAAAGGAAGGAAGGAAGGAAAAGGAAAGAAGGAAGGAAGGAAAGGGAGAGAAAGGAAAGAGATAAGAAAGGAAAGGGAGAGAGAGGAAAGGAAGAGAGAGAGTGAAAAGCAAAGAGACAGGAAAGTGAAGAAAGATAGGAAAGAGGGGAAAGGAAAAGAAAGAAAGGAAAGGGAGAAAGAGAGAGAGGGAAGGAAGGAAGGAAAAGGAAAGGAAGAAAGGAAAGAGAGGAAAGGAAAAGAGAGAGTGGGAAGGAAAGAGAGAGTAAAGTGAAGAAAGGGATAGGAAAAGAAAGGGGAAAGGAAAAGAGGGAGAAAGAGGGAAGGAAAAGGAAAGAAGGAAAAAAGGAAAGCGAGGAAAGGAAAAGAGCGGGAAGGAAAGAGATAGGAAAGTGAAGAAAGCGATAGGAAAAGAAAGAAAGGAAAAGAAAGAGAGAGGGAGGGAAGGAAGGAAGGAAAATGAAAGAAAGAAGGAAGGAAAGGGAGAGGAAAGAAAAGAAAGATAAGAAAGGAAAGGAAAAAGCTAGGAAAGTGAAGAAAGGGATAGGAAAGGAGAGGGGAAAGGGAAAGAGAAAGGGAGGAAGGAAGGAAAAGAAGGAAAGGGAGAGAAAGGAAAGGAAAGAGATGAGAAGGGAAAGGGAAAGAAAGAGGAAAGGAAAAAAGTGGAAAGGAAAGAGATAGGAAAGTGAAGAAGGGAAAGTAAAAGAAAGAAATGGAGGAAGAGAGAGCAAAGGGAAAGAGAAAGCAGAGAAAAAGTGAATCCTGCTCCTCCTCCATTGATTGGCCTGTCGGAAGCCGGCTGGGTAGGTCACAGACGGTAGTCATGTGATCACTGCAACTGTCATAAGTACATGCCAGTTGCCAAGCCTCTGAATTTTTATCACGGGACCACAGGGATGCTGCACCGGTCGTAAGTGCGAATACCGGTCATAGGTCACTTTTTTTCCAGTGTTGCAATGTCAAGCGGTTGCTAAACAAATGGCTACCTGGATCAATTTGAATTAATTCCGTTAATTTGAATCAATCAGTGGAATTGATTTGAATGAACCAATGGAATTAATTTAAATCAATTAGTAGAATTTGAATCCATGGAATTAATTTGAATCAATTAATGGGATCCATTTGAATTATTTAATGGAATTAATTTGAATTATTTAATGGAATCAATTTGAATTGATGCAATTTGAACCCATGGAATGAATTCAAATTAATTAACGCAATTTGAACCAGTTAATGGAATTAATCTGAATTACTTAATGCAGTTAATTTGAGTTAATTCATGGAAAATTCCAGCAGGCCTCTGTGTGGGCTTTCAATCTCACTAAGGGTTGGTTCTCTTGTCTTTTTCCACAGATCAAGAGCTGTTGGAGGAAGAAATTGCGAAATTGCAGGAGGAGCTCAAAGTGAAAGTTAGCAACCTCATGGAAGCCCAAGGTAGATAGGTCCCCCCACTGCCTCCCTAACCTGGTTCCAAAGGAAACCGCAGTTGCCTTTTCTTCGCCTTTTCCATGTGCTAATTGTGTTGAATGTCATCTTAATCTTGCTTGGTGCTATTGTCAACGCACTGGAGCTGAGGGATAGGAAGTGTGTGTGTGTGTGTGTGTGGAATAGAGATAGCTGGGGTTGTGTAGCCAAAACACAATACTTTTTCCTGGGAAGGAAGGAACTTCCAACCGCTGGCTGGAGAAAAGAGGAGGAACCAAGCAAGCAGCCAGCACGTATGTTGGTCAATGGGACTGCTTGGGAGAAAAGGGAAACTTACATTTTTAAATTACCGTATTTTTTGGACCATAAGACGCACTGGACCGATCGGACGCACCTAGGTTTAGAGGAGGAAAACAAGAAACAAAAAATAAGTTTTTTGCCTTTGCGCATCCCATTTGTCTCCTCCCCGGCGTTCAGAAGCATCCCAGAGGCCTCCGCGGGTCCCGTTTTTGCCCTCGGGGGTCAGGGAGGCCCAAAACAGGACATGCAGAGGTCTCGGAAGGCCAAAAAAAAAAAAGGTCCATATTCGCTGTATAACATGCACAGACATTTCCACTCACTTTTTTTTTGGGGGGGGGGGGAGAAAAAAGTGCGTCTTATAGTTTGAAAATGTTGTGGTTCGCTGGCAGCAGGTGAGGACGGCTGAGGTCTCAGAGAGCGAGGACGAGGGGGCCTGCGTGGGAGGCAGGGATGGGGCCAGGACCATCAGGGAGGTGGAGTACTGCCTTCGGAGAGGGTGGAGGCCGGCAGCAGTGAGGAAGAGGCCCCCGAGGAGCCTGTGCCCACTGCGCGTGCATGCAGGGCTGCTCGTAAGGAAGAGCAGCTGCAGCAGCACGGGCGACTCAGGAGTAAGGTTGCAAGTTGATAGCCCCTCCCCGAGGAGATAAAAGCCAGCCGAGAAATCACAGTTCTTTGCAGGAAGCAACGACGTTTTTGCACTCGAGCCTTGTGGGCTTTCAGACTCTCTTAGTTGGTGTTTGGAGACTCTTTTGTGTTTGAACTATTTCTTGGCAACTTTACCTGTTGTTCTTGGCAGATTTGCACCACCTTGGCAAGGCTCTTTCATATCAGAGACAATTAGTTTGAAACAGCCTTTTCACCAGGAAGGAAGGGAATTTGTTGAGAATCCTCCAAATGTTTTGCTGTTACCTCCGTTTTGTGTTTGTTTCTTTGGAACAAGGTTTGGGTCAGAACAGAAAAATATGCGAGGTGAAAACCACGGGAACCCTCAGAGTTGGTTTTCACCAGCCTGTGCCAATACGATATCTCCCAATAAAGGTGTTCTTTGAGGAATCTACCTGCTAGGGGGGGCGTTACTTGGAACCCTGACAGCTGTTGGATTCTGTTTGGAGCACCGAGTGGCACAAGGAAGATTTCCTTCTCTCCAGTCGGAAGGTTGTTCCTGAGAGGCCGTGTGGGGCAGTGGGGAAGGGGCTGGACTAGGAGCTGGGAAACCCCCAAAATTCACAGTGATCCCCTGAGTATTTTTGGCCCATTCCCTACCACTCAAAATCCCAGAGGCGATGTGGTAGATGAGGAGGAAGCAGACAGGTTCTTTTTTTAAAATTATTTTTATTTCTTAATTTTATTTAGGTTTTGTATCTGGGCTTTATTTATTTTTATATATACTTAATACTCCCTTCTTCCTTGTTTGCCCACAGGAACTGTCAGGTGGGGTAGGCTGGGAGACGGGGATTGACAGCTTTCACGACGAATTGGGACGGGGTGGAACTCATCGACTCCTGGGGATTGGCCCAAAGTCACGCAGCTGGCTTTCATGCCTAAGGCGGGACTAGAACTCACCGTCTCCTGGGGATTGGCCCAAAGTCACGCAGCCGGTTTTCATGCCTAAAGCGGAACTAGAACTCACCGTCTCCTGGGGATTGGCCCAGTCACCCAGCCGGCTTTCATGCCTAAGGCGGGACTAGAACTCCCAGTCTCCTGGTGATTGGCCCAAAGTCACCCAGCTGGCTTTCATGCCTAAGGCAGGACTAGAACTCACCATCTCCAGATGATTGGCCCAAAAGTCACCCAGCCGTCTTTCATGCCTAAGGCGGGACTAGAACTCCCAGTCTCCTGGTGATTGGCCCAAAGTCACCCAGCTGCTTTTCATGCCTAAGGCTGAACTAGAACTCACCGTCTCCTGGTGATTGGCCCAAAGTCACCCAGCCGGTTTTCATGCCTAAGGCCGGACTAGAACTCACTGTCTCCTGGTGATTGGCCCGAAGTCACCCAGCTGCTTTTCATGCCTAAGGCTGAACTAGAACTCACCATCTCCTGGTGATTGGCCCAAAGTCACCCAGCCGGTTTTCATGCCTAAGGCGGGACTAGAACTCGTCTCCTGGGGATTGGCCCAAAGTCACCCCGCCATCCTTCACGCCAATGATGGGACTCCAACTCACCGCCGCCTGGTGCCTTAAGCCCCTGAACCAAACCGGCTGCTAATGGTTTCACGACGTCTCCTTAATCTTCCTGCAGGTAAACCGGAGCTGAAAGGCTACGATTTGAAACCCTTGACGGCTGAAGAAATGTGGTTCATGAGGAAAGTGGTGGACGGCTGAGGCGTGGATTCAACGCGGCGGCCGTTGTCCTGGGCAATGTGCAAAAGAGAGTTGCTTTCTATGCTCCGCGCTCCATGCTTCTACGCTCTCGAGCATATTCGCCAAGCCCTGGAGCATTTCATGGGCGTCTTCACGCCCTTCTCTTAAAGCTAGTGAGATGCCTCCAGATTTGACCAGAGAAGACCTCGTTGACCTTTTGAGGATTTGGAAATGTGAAATTTTTGAGGAGGGAGTCCCTTGAGGTCAGACTTTTGCACTTTGGAGATTTGATATTGAATGCGAACGTTTGCAAAATGCGGTTGTAGGCCTTCACGCTTTTCGGCCAGTTTTTTCGGCGCAGGGTCTGTGTGACAGTACATTGAATAAGATTCCAACGTCCGTTGGGAGAAGGGTGAGAAATGATTCCTGCTTTGCTTTGGTTGTGTCTGTCCACCCACAACAATTGTCTCTATTAAAACTCTACAAAAGAGTTTTATCCCCCGTTTCGTTCATGGCTTTGCCGTCTGTTTATAGGCCCTAGCTTGCCCTGCCAATGTTAGTGGGATTGTGGTTTTCTTCTAGCTAGTTCCTTGGTTCGGCTGTCCTTTAACCTAGTCACTGTATCTAATCAGAGAACAAAGCCCATTCCCTCGTAGCACTGATGATGTCACCTTCCTGGGTCATGAAATGTCTGCAAGAAATCAACCAAGCTCAGAGAGCACCAAGGACCCCACAGTCTGTCCTTCTGTCCTTCCTTCCTTCCTTCCTCCCTCCCTCCTTCCTTCCTTCCTTCCTTCCTTCGCCTCTCCTCTCCCTTCTAGCACTGATGATGTTCCCTAGTTGGGTCATGAAAGGTCTGCAAGAAAACAGCCAAGCTCAGAGAGCACCAAGTACCACACAGCAGTCATCATCATCTCCTCCTCCTCCTCCCTCTTCTCTTTCTTCTCCTCCTCTTCTCCCCTTCCTTCTCCTCCTTCTCCTCTTCCTCCTCCTTCTCTTCCTCCTCTTCTCCTCCTCCTCTTTTTCCTCTTCCTTCTCCTCCTCTTCCTCCTCCTCCTCCTCCTCTTCTCCTCCTTTTCCTCTTCCTTCTCTTCCTCCTCCTTTTCCTCTTCCTTCTCCTCCTCCTCCTCCTTTTCATCTTCCTTCTCCTCCTCCTCCTCCTCTTCTCCTTTTCCTCTTCCTCCTCCTTTTC
>NW_020769604.1:69487-82701 GCF_900518735.1 Pseudonaja textilis
ATAGAATAGAATAGAATAGAATAGAATAGAATAGAATAGAATTCTTTTATTGGCCAGGTGTGGTTGGACACACAAGGAATTTGTCTTGGTGCAAATGCTCTCAGTGTACATAGAAGAAAAGAGACATCCGTCAAGAGTCAAGAATCATCAGGTACAACACTTAATGATAGTCATAGGGTACAAAAAGAATAGAATAGAATAGAATAGAATAGAATAGAATAGAACAGAACAGAACAGAACAGAATAGAATAGAATAGAATAGAATAGAATAGAATAGAATAGAATAGAATAGAATAGAATAGAATAGAATAGAATAGGAAATAATAGACTAGACTAGAACAGAACAGAACAGAATAGAAGTTTGGCAGTAGAGTTCCTGGCCAAAACCTCACACCCCATTGCAAAGAGTAGGTTCACATAAGGACCTCAGGATCACTTAATGACTGCATCCTTATTGCTACTGCGCCAATCATTTTTGTATGACATCAAGAGATGTCATGCAATCATCTGGCACAAGCCTTTAGGATGTCATGTTGTGTCATGCCATCGCCATGCAAATGAAGCCAATTTGTTAGCAGGCCAAATTCTACCCAGGTAGTCCTTGTTCAGCGACTGCCTCCTTCAGCGACCGTCCACAGTTACTACGGCGATGAAAAATAGCCTGGTGGGCATTTGTGGCCTCTGACAACTTTTGCAGGTGTGTGAGACAAAGGAGAGCTGTAGGGAGGCCATTAAAGCAGAGCTATGGTTTCACTTAGTGGCTCCTTTGCTTAACTGAGGGGCCGGCCTTCATTGTGGTCACTAAATGAGGACTATCACTACTTTGCTTCACGTCTGTGCCTTCATGCATGGTGTGCCAATGCCCTGTCCTCTTTTGGGGAGGCCCATGAACATACACAAACACACAAGCACACACACAGAGGTACTCCTCCTCACCAGCTGGTTTCCTAACTCTCTTCTTCGTGTATACTTATGAATAGAATAGAATAGAATCTGGAAGGGACCCTGGAGGTCTTCTAGTCGAGCCCCCTGCTCAAGAGGAGACCCTATACTATTTCAGACAAGGGACTGACTGTTAGGAATGTAAGTCACTTAACAGTTGGGTTGGAAATATATATAAACCAGGATAGACATTTTAATACTGTCTCTTTAAGGGAATGCTAAAATTGTAATGGGGTGTGGTTCCTCAAACGGCCATAAGATGGAGCAAGAAACCTGGGTTGTTTTGTCCTGTTGTTGAGAGTGTTGCTGTGACTGCATTTCCCTCTTGACTATTGCTGATCATCATCGTTCTTCTTAGATTTGATGTCAGTCTGTTACTAAACTGTTTATGATCCTGGACTTTGTTATTGGATTATCCCTGGACTGAAAACTGACTGCTATAACTGTGTATTACTTGGACTGTTTGTTGGACTTTGCTTAACTGTTTACTGGAAGTAAAACTTACATTTTACTGTACAGTGTATCTGTGTGCTGGTTGTGTGTTATTCTTCACCACTTTCAGTACGTCTCCCTGTGTGCGCTCATTCTCCTAACGGGGAATTACCTTCAACACTGACCAGTGACCACTCTTTTCTTAAAAACTTCCAGTTCCGCTGGTTAATTGTCCTCACTGTTAGGAAGTTTCTCCTTAATTCCAGGTTGCTTCTACTCCTTGATTTGAGTTCCCATCCATTGTTTCTTGTTTTGTCTTCTGGGGCTTTGGAGAATCATTTGACCCGCTCCCTTCCTCCTTGTGGCAGCCCCTCAAATATTGGAATATTGCTATCATGTCACCCCTGGTCCTTCTTTTCTCTAGACTAGCCCAACCCAAATCCTGCAGCCCTTCTTCATACGTTTTAGTCTCCAGGTCTTTAATTATCTTAGTTACTCTTCTCTGCACTTTTTTCCCCCAAAGCCTCAACATCTTTTTTTTGTAGTGTGGTGGCCAAAATTGGTTGCAGGATTCCAGGTGTGTCTTTATTAAGGCTTTATAAAGTGGTACTAATACTTCACCTGAGTTTGATTCTATGCCTCTGTTTGTGCAACCAAGGATTGTATTAGCTATTTTTGGCTGCCGCCGCACACAGCTAGCTCATATTTAAGGGATTGTTCACTAGGATTCTGAGGTCCCTCTCTCAGTCACTGTTTTTGAGCCAGGTCTCCTAATCTGTACTTATACACCTTTGATTTCTTTTTTCTGCCTAAATTTAAAAAAAAAATTTTTTTGAATAAAAAAAGAAAACCACTCACCGTTCTTTCAGCTTTTGGCAACCATGCGGTCCTTTATGGTTTGCATTCTGCAACGAGATCCAAATTACAAATTCTAAATAGTTTTGAAATAACTTTTGGGCCTCTTTGGAAGGATATTTGTTTTCAAAAAAAGACCTTTTAAGGAGGGATGAAACTCAAGGACCTTGGAGTACTCATCTCTAATGATCTAAGTGCTAGAGCCCACTGTAACCACATAGCCAAAAAAGGCATTAAGAGTTGTTAATCTAATCCTACGCAGCTTCTTCTCTGGTAATATCACGCTACTAACTAGAGCATACAAAACATTTGCTAGACCTATACTCGAATACAGCTCATCAGTCTGGAACCCACATTACGTATCTGATATTAGCACAGTTGAGAAAGTCCAGAAATATTTCACAAGAAGAGTTCTCCACTCCTCTACTTGTTGCAGAATACCTTATGCCACCAGACTTGAAATTCTAGACCTAGAAAAGCTAGAACTACATCGCCTTCGGTCCGATCTAAGTGTAGTATATAAAATCATACATTGCAATGTCCTACCTGTCAATGAATACTTCAGCTTCAAACATAACAACACAAGAGCAAACAATAGATACAAACTTAAGGTTAATCGCACCAAACTTGATTGCAGGAAATACGACTTCAGCAACCGAGGGGTCAATGTCTGGAATACTCTACCTGACTCTGTGGTTTCTTTGCCAAACCCCAAAAACTTTAACCTTAGACTGTCTACTATTGACCTCACCCCTTTCCCAAGAGGTGTGTAGGGGGCGCGCATAAGCGCACCAACGTGCCTACCGTCCCTGTCCTATTGTTTCTTTTTATTTTTCTTAGATGTATCCATTTCATGTGTTCATAACTATATTTATACTTACACCTGTTATCTTATAATCGCTTGACAAATAAAATAAATAAATAAATACTTTATTGAGTAGTTCCTCTGTAATTAAGATGAATATTTTTACTAAAAATGTTTTTTTCTGATAGAAACTTTACCAATATTTACAACCTATAAATTTATTTAGCATCCAAGGCAAAAAAAAAATAATCTGTAAAATTGGGCATGACTCACTTAACAGTTGCCTTGCTTAGTGATAGAAATTTTGGCTCAAATTGTGATCATAAGTCAAGGACTACCTGAATGTATATTTTTATCTCTTCGCCACATTTCTATCCTGCTGCAATCCAACTAGATTCACTTAACAATTAGGTTACTAATTTACCAACTGCAGTGTTTCGCTTAGTGGCAAGGAAGGCCGTAAACTGGGAGACAATTAACTACTGCCTCACTTAGCTACAGACATTGTGGCCTCAAGTTGTGACTGTAAATCGAGGTTACCTGCATTGATATTTTTTTAATCTCTTTGCCGCATTTTTATCCTGCTGCAATCCAAGAATTGTGGGGGCACAGATAGTCCTTGACTTACAACAGTTCATTTAGTGACCGTTGGAGCAACTGCAATGATTCACTTAGTGGCAAGGAAGGTTGTAAAATGGGGCAAAATTAACCACTGTCTCACTTAGTGATAGATATTCGGGGTCTCTTGTGGTCGTACATTGAGGACTATCTTTATAGATCATCTGGGAAATGTTGGGAGTTGAAGTCCCCACCTCTTAAAGCGCCCAGGTTGGACAAACCCAGATCAAGGCGCCATGTGAAATGACCAGGAAGATTTCAAACAATCCCCGATGCGAATAAACCACGATTCCTTTGAATGTTGCTGGCTGCGATCAGTTGGCATCCCGTATTGCCATGCCAGCTTGCAAGGTTCAAAAGCCCCACCCTATCTGCCCCAACCAGGAGCCCCTGAGGTGAGGGTCGAAAGATGGACTACAAGCCCCATCATCCACTCTCGTGTAATGCTCAACAACATTGCGGTGCCAGTTGGGCAGGACCAGACTCTCCATTGTCCCCAGTCAGCCATATTCCACCCAAAACCCATTCAGCTGTATGGCTGGGGATGATGGGCTTTTTCTGCCCAAGACCACCCCCCCAGCTGGTTTGGGTGGGGACGATGGGCTTTGGAAGCCCTGGGAGGGGTATCCCTATCTGCCCCAACCAGGCGCCCCTGGGTTGAGGGTCAAAGGGTGGACTACAAGCCCCATCATCCACCCTCGTGTGATGCTCAACGACCTCGCAGTGCCAGTTGGGCAGGACTGGACTCTCCATCATCCCCAGTCAGCCATATTCCGCCCAAGACCCGCCCAGCTGTATGGCTGGGGATGATGGGCTTCTTCTGCCCAAGACCACCCAGCTGTATGGCTGGGGGCGATGGGCTTTGGAAGCCCCGGGAGGAGAATCCCTATCTGCCCCAACCAGGCACCCCTGGGGTGAAGAGGGTCAAAGGTGCACTACAAGCCCCATCATCCACTCTTGTGTGATCCTCAACGAGCCCCGTGCCAGTTGGGCAGGACCAGACCCTCCATAGTTCCCAGCCGGCCCTATTCCGCCCAAGCCCCGCCCAGCTGGTATGGCTGGGGACGATGGGCTTTGGAAGGGGCTGGAGAAGGAGACGCCGCCCCCCTCCCCGGGGTGTGCGGGGGGGGGGGAACTCCCACCGCCCCACCTTGTTCTTGGCCATGCTGGTCCTTCTTCGGAGGCGCGTCCCGTCACCGGGGCAACCGAGGCTTCTAGGGGCGGGGGTTTGGTGTGGGCGGGGCATAGGAAAGCCCCGCCCCACGTTGCATGCCGGGTGGGAGGGGTCTCGTCCCTCTTCGGCGCTTGCGCAGAGCGGCGTAAAGGCTAAAAGGGGGTGGTGGTCGCAACTTTGGAAGGGGAGGGGGAGGAGGAGAAGAGAGGCTTCTGCCTTTGGGAAGGCCCGGCTGGCTTCCTCGAGAGTAACGCTCCGCACCTGCCGGCCCTCCAAGCGGCGACCTCCGGACTTCGTCTACCGCCCCCTCCCCTCCCCTGACCCGTTCCGGAGTTTCATCAGAATAGAGCTGGAAGGGACCCCGGAGGTCTTCTAGTCCAGCCCCCTGCTCAGGGAGGAGACCCTTATGGAATTGCAGAATAACAAGGGTTAGAAGGGAACTTAAGAGGTCTTCTAGTCCAGCCCCCTGTTCAGGGAGGAGACCCTTATGGAATTGCAGAATAATAAGGGTTGGAAGGGAACTTAAGAGGTCTTCTAGTCCAGCCCCCTGCTCAGGGAGGAGACCCTTATGGAATTGCAGAATGACAAGGTTTAGAAGGGACCCCGGAGGTCTTCTAGTCCAGCCCCTTGCTCAGGGAGCAGACCCTTATGGAATTGCATAATAACAAGGGTTAGAAGGGACCCCAGAGGTCTTCTAGTCCAGCCCCTTGCTCAGGGAGGAGACCCTTATGGAATTGCAAAATAACAAGGGTTAGAATGGACCTTGGAGGTCATCTATTCCAACCCCCGGCCCCAAGCAGGACACCCTACAACACCATTTCTGACAGATGGCAGCCCGGTTTCTTTATGAAAGTTTTAGCCTAGATTTAACAGATTAACAGAGTTGAAAGGGGCCTTGAAGGTCATCTAGTCCAACCCTCCCGCCCAAGCGGGAGAACCTGCACCCTTTCTGACTGAGGCCAATCCAGTCTCTTCTTGAAAGCCTCCAGGGATGAAGCTCCCACCGCTTCCGAAGGCAACCTCTGTCCCACGCCTTGACTGCTTTCAAAGGAAACGGTATAGATAGGATCTCCTGCTCCAGCCTTGGGCTGGACTAGAAGACCTTCCAAGCTCCCTTCCAGCCGACTCTGATCCTAAACCAAAGCAAGACTCCCTGGCCCCCCTCTGCTCTGCCGGCCCCTCTTCCTGCCACCTGCCCCCCCCAAAACAGATTCCCAAGGGCCCATGACTGAAACGGGTACCCATTCCCTTCCAATCGCCCCCCCTCCCCTATCACAGTGGGGCAAAGTGGCCTCCATCTCTTGCAGGTTCTATTTTGGGCAGGTGAGCCCCCACCACCACCGCCCAAGGGTTCAATTACTCCCCCGCAGGCAGTGCCAAGCTTGGTACATTCCACTGGCTTTGGGAACATTGCATTCTCCGCTTCTCCTCCCGCCCCCCGCGTGCCCCCCCCCCCCCCTTCTGGGAATGCCCCCCCATGCCCACCCCAGAAAGACCCCCCCCCCTTCCCCTCTTCCCTTCCCCTTAGCCGACCGGCCCGTTTCACCCCTGGTACCCGTGGCTGCCCAGAACCACCCAAATCTGGTGGACCTTCCAGAACTGGGTTGGGGGCTTTGCTTTGCTTTAATATGGGCTATCCTGGGAGGGGGGGGGGTCCTATTGCCCCCCACATCCCCCCCTCACTCCACTGTCCGATGCCAACTCTCCGCGATGCCAGTGAAGCCGCAGCTGCCTTCTGGGCGAGACAAAAGAAGCTATTCTCTTGCGCACAAGGGTTTGCGTTGTGCGCTCGCAACAGCCACGCAACCAGGGCAGGGTGATTCTTCCCCCCCCCACACACACACACCCAATTCCCCCCACCCCTCCCATCCCCATTTGCAAGGAGGTGGGATTTTTCCAACCCTGGAAAAAAAAGGCATTTTGATAGGAGCAGCTCCTTTGATGAGCAAGCGAGTGGAGGAGGAGAAAAGGAGAAAGGACAGTGCAACACACGCACGCACACACACACAGAGCCTCTGCAGATTTATTCCAGGCCACAAAATACGCAGCTGACACACACACTCACACACACACACACACACATCCCTAGGGCTGCCAGCCTAGGGGTGTAAATTTTCACCCAGAGCCTGCCCCAGGGAAGTGGCCATCTCTGGACATTTGGATAAAGAGAGAAGGGGGCGGAAATTCGTGCCCAAGACGTCATTCGGTTTGGCTGGCGAGCTGCTAAGGTCACTTTGAAGGATTATGGGCAGCGGCATGAGTAAGGTAGGGCATCGGAATTTTTAAGATTTTTTTTTTTTATGACATCTTGGTGAAGTTTGGACATCCTGCATTTGAAAGCAGGACAGAAAAGGGAAGGATGAGAGCATGTTAAAAGTGCCCTTTCCCCAAATTATATCCGACAACTACAATGAGTTTTTTAGAAGAGAAGAGAAGAGAAGAGAAGAGAAGAAAGAGAAGAGAAGAGAAGAAAAGAGAAAATATGGAATGAAATGGAATAGAATAGAATAGAATAGAATTAGGAGAGGAGAAGAGAAGAGAAGAGAAGAGAAGAGAAGAGAAGAGAAGAAGAGGAAATATGGAACGGAATGGAATGGAATAGAATAGAGAGAGAATATAATATGATAGGAATATAAAAGAATAGAATAGAACATAAAAAATAGAAAATAGAAATAGACTAGAAATAGAAAAGAACAGAATAAGAAAGAATAGAATAGAATAGAATAATGAATAGAATAGGAATAGGCATAGGAATAGCATAGCATAGAATAGCATAGAATAGAATAGAGAATAAAATAGAATAGAATATAGAACAAGATGGACATTTAATTTCCTTGTAGTGCAATGACAATAAAGTAAACTAAAGAATATAGATTAAAATAGAATAGAATAGCATAATAGAATAGAATAACAGAACAGAATATAGAATAGAATATAGAATAGAATAGAATTCTTTATTGGCCAAGTGTGATTAGTCACACAAGGAATTTGTCTTTGGTGCAAATGCTGTCAGGGTACATAAAGGAAAAAATAAACATGCATTTATCAAGAATCATAAGATACAACACTTAGTGATAGTCCTAGGTTACCAAATAAGCCATCAAATCCTACTAGGAAACAAATAAAACAATATACATTGTAAAGATACAAGGGTTAGGGTTACAGTTATAGTCGTAAGTAAAAAAAGGAGATAGGAAGGACGAAAAGAAGAATGGTAATAGTCTTAGTAAATAGTTGGGCAGTATTGTGGGAATTAGTTGTTTAGCAGAGTGATAGCATTTGGGGAAAAACTGTTCTTGTGTCTAATTGTTCTTTACATTTACTTGCTTATTATAAAGATAAATGATTATTTAGTTTATCTTTACAATTTATATTGTTTTATTTGTTTCCTAGTATGATTTGATGGCTTATTTAGTAACCTAGGACTATCACCAAGTATTGTATCTTAGGATTCTTGATGAATGTATGTTTATTTTTGTGTTTATGTACACTGAGAGCTTATGCACCGAAGACAAATCCCTTGTGGGTCCAATAACCACACTTCCTTTTTGACATCCGAGAGAAGTTGTCATATTGTCAACTTCCTTCAATAGATCACCTTTCTTGATATAAAATCGAAGGTGTGGCTCACCTGGATGAGGTTCTCTTGTGAGTCAGTGGGTGGGGTGGGGTGTGTAGCTGGATGGCTTTGAATCTAAAATTTATTTATTTTTTTCCCTTGTTCCTGGTTGTTCGGGCTTTGCGTGAGACATTAAAGCCACAACTGGGTTTTTTTAACCCACACGTGCGACATGTTGGGCCTGGAAAAATAAATTACAGGTGGTCCTCCACTTACAGCCATTCATTTAGTGACCAAAGTTACAACAGGATTGAAAAAGTGATTTACGATCATTTTTCAGTGACGACCCCTCAGTCACGTGATCAAAATTCAGCCGCATGGACAACTGACTCGTATTTACGACAGTCGCAGCGCCGGGTATGTGTGTTACACAATCCCCTTTTGCGACCGTCTGACCAGCCAAGTCAGCGGGGAAGTCCAGCTTCACTTAACGACCATGTGACTAACTTATCAGCTGCAGGGGATTCATTTAACTGTAGCAAGAAAGGTCGTAATATGAGGCAACATGTCACTAAATGGATGTTTTGCTTAGCAGCGGATGCTCAGCTGCGGTCATAAAGTTGAGGATTGCGTGAAAAATGAGCTGGCGGAGGCTTTGGATCTGTCGCTCTGAAATTTATTTAATTTTTTTATCCTGTTCCTTCCTGGTTGGCATGGGGTTTTAGCCAACACAAACATAGGCTTCAGGAGACATGCGAGGCCTGAAGAAATAAATTATATTAAATCTGAATATAATTTATTTCTTCAGGCCTCGCATGCCACCTGAAGCCAATATTTGTGCTGGCTAAAACCCCAGTTTAGGGTTTAGGGATGCCCAAGGGCTGGCTTTGGCCGAAGGGATGTTAACAGATAACAGATAATCAGAGTTGGAAGGGACCTTGTAGGTCATCTAGTCCAACCCCCCACCCAAGCAGGAGAACCTACACCATTTCTGACAGATGGCAGTCCAACCACTTCTTGAAAGCCTCCAGGGATGAAGCTCCCACAACTTCTGAGGGCAAGCGATGAATCTGTGACCTGTTTGATTCCTTGGTAGGCCAGGTTAAAGTGTTGTGTGAATGATAAAAAATTTCTACACTAATATGTGTTGTTGTTTTTTTAAATCTTTTTCCAGATTCTTCCTGGTCTCTTTCTTGGGAACATTGTAGGTAAGTGAAGAATGAACCTGCCACAGAGGTGGTGAATTAAGCTGTTTGGTTCAAGGTGGTTGGCGTTTTCCCAGCTTGGCCAAACTTTTAAGACATCCCCAGCAAGCAAATACTTCTGCATCACTTCCATGGTTTGGCTTAGCGGTGAAGGCACCAGCTAGAAACCAGGAGGTGGGGAGTTCTAGTCCCGCCTTAGGCAGGAAAGCCGGGTGGGTGACTTAGGGCCAGTCCCTCCCTCTCTGTCTCTCTCTTTCTCCCTCTCAGCCCAACCCACCTCACAGGGTTGTTGCTGTTGTGAGGAAAATAGGAGGAGGAGGAGGGTGTATATGCTGCCTTGAATTATTGGTAAAAATAATAAAGGTGGGAAAGAAAGGAGGAAGGAGAAAAAGAAAGAAAAAGAGAAAGGAAGGAAGGAAGAAAAAAATGAAGGAAGGGGGAAGGAGACGGAGAAAAAGAGAGAAAGGAAGGAAGAAAGAAGAGAAGGAATGAGAAAGAAAGGAAGGAAGGAAGGAAGAAGAAAAAAGGAAGGAAAGGAGGGAGGGATGAGAGGAAAGAGAAGGAAAGAAAGAAAGGAGGGAGGGAGGGAAAGAAAAAAGAAAGGAGGAGATGAAAGAAAAAGGGAGGGAGGGAGGGAGGGAGGGAAGAGAAGGAAAGGAAAGGAAAGAGGAGAAAGAAAAGAAAGAAAGGGGAAAAAGAAAAAGAACGATGAGAGGAAAGAAGGAAGAGGAAAGAGAAAGAAAGAATAAAAAGAAAAAGAAAAGAAAAAGGAGGGAGGAGCCCAGGGGTGGGATTCTACCAGTTTGCACCTATTCGCTAGAACCAGTTGTTAACGTTCTAAGCAGTTGGGAGAACCGGTTGTTAGAAGAAATTACAGGACTAATCCTGTAAGGAAGGCAGGAAGGAAACATTCTGGTGTTGCTTACAGAAACTGCTTCTCCGTCCACCCTTATAACATTCTTGGCAGGACTAGACTTCCTGTCTCAGGAACTTCTCTGGAGTTTTTTCCCCCTCCTTTGCTGGTACTTTGCTAGTGTCGAGGGACCATTCAAAGTTACAGTGGCACTGAAAAAAAGTGACTTATGACCATTTTTCACACTTACGACTGTTGCAGCATCCTCACAGTCACGAGAGGCCAGGCGAGGAGATGCGTGCCTCGATGTGAGTGATGTTGCGTTGGCCACGCCCACCCAGTCACATGACCACCAAGCCACGCCCACCCAGTCACATGACCACCAAGCCACGCCCTCCAACTCAGCCACACCCACAGAACCGGTTGTTTAAAAAAATTGAATCCCAGCCCTGGAGGAGAAGAAAGAAGGTAAAGAAAGCCAGCCTGGGGTGGCCCAATCCCGAGGAAACAGTGAGTTCTAGTCCCACTGAAGCCAACTAGGTGATTTGGGGCCAATCCCTCCCTCTCTCTCCAACCCACCACACAGGGTTGTTGTGGAAACAACAGGAGAAGCGAGGACTATTACGTAGGTAGGCGCATCCTCTTGAGTTATTTATACACCCAAAAACAAAGGCAAGATTATTATTTTTTGAAAGTCCAATCCATAAATCAATGCCTGGCTGGGATTAAAATGGGGGGGTGGGCGGGGGGAGGCAAGCTGTGAAGAGGAGGGGGATAAGTCAGAAAAAACAGCCCCACCCCAGAGCCTTTTTCCCCACCGTCTACGCAGGAGTAGCTGCATGCGATCGGTGCTCCGACTGCTAAGGAGGCCGCAGTTCTGCTGACCTCAGTATTTGTTTCAGAAAGTACAACCAGCGTGTGTATTTTGGGTGGGTGGGCATGGCGGGGAAGCACGTCGCCCAAGTGAGTCACTGCCAGCTGTTCGGCCATGCCCCAAAAAAGGACCTGGACACCCTCCCAGCTGGGCTTCTAAGAACTCTTAAAGAACATCGCACACAAACACACACCGTGTCGTGCCCCTGTTGGAGACGGACTCCGAGGGGGAGAAGGAACAGCCGACAGGGAGTGGGAGTGTGGCTCCGGAGGTTGTGGAGGAGGCTGGGGAAGGGCAGAGGCCGGCCGGGCAGTCAGAGGAGGACCCAGGCCCATCCCCTCTCCATCCTAGGACACGCAGGGAGGAGAGAATAAGGGAGAGAAGAGAATGGCATGGTCTACGGAGGGAGGAAAGGGCCTTGATCCCCTTGATGGGCTGCAGATGTGAGAACTGGATAAGAGGATGGACGTGCGTATGGGCCAGTGCTGGAAACGAAACGTGGAAATATCCATAGTCTGTCGTTCCCCTCTGAGTTTGGCGTCCTCCCCAGTGTGTGTTCCAATATCTGGTTATCTTCAAGCCCTTATCTTGCCTGCTTCCTAAAATTGTTTCAGTGGTTTGTGTAATTTGTGTTGTTTTTACTCTTTATAATTTATAGGCATTTTTAGTTTAAACGGCATTTTCTCCTTTTCCGTAACCGCTTGTGCGGGAGGTTTTTTTTGTCTCCATTCAAGGATATTTTGGAGCTTTGAAGCAAAGGGAAGGAATAAAAGGGGCTTCACTGGGTTTTTGCGACTGTGTTTAATTTGTATCCCACCTGGGTCATCACACAACCGCTTTGAAAACCCAGGGAAATACAGGCAAGGTTCTTTTCGACTTACCACACTTCATTTAGCGGCCGTCCGAAATTAACAACGGCGCTGGGGGAAGACCGTTTCTCACCCTTGACCACCGTTGTGGCATTCCTGCGATCACGTGGTTCAAATTCAAGATGTTGGGAAACTGGCATGTACTTAGAACAGTTTTCTGCGTCCCGTGATCCCAACCAAAGTTGTGGAGGGAGATTCAACGGTGGGGCCCTGTCTAGAAGTAGTCCTCGAGTTACAGCCACAACGGGGCCCAAAATTTCCATCGCTAAGCAAGAGAGCTCAGAGAGTTTGGCCTCCGTTTTACGACCTTTCTTCCCACAGTTGTTGCAGTTTTTATGGTTGTTAAGCGAATTCAGCTTTGCTTGTCTGAAGGTCACAAAAAGGGGATCAACATGAGCCCCCCAGGCACTGCGTCCGTCGTAAATATGAGTCAGCTGCCAAACATCCAGATTTGTGACCACGGGGATGCCACAACGGTCATAAGAGTGAAACAACAGTCCTAAGTCACTTTGTACAGTGCCGCTGTAACTTCAGTCACTAAACAAATTGTTGGAAGTTGAGAACTACCTGTAATTTTTTTTTCCCCCAGGAAAAGGGTCACAGAGGCAGAGATTGCAAAGCAGAAAAACGCACCTCCAGGCTCTGGAAAGAGCTGGAATAAATAAACCGCCGGTTTGATCCAGCAGAGGTCGGCCGACTGATTTTTGTTTTTTGGTATTTCAAATGATGCATGGTGCTCGGAGTTAGGATTTGACAAAGGAACATTAGGTCATTTGGGTTTATTTAAGAAGATGTTAGACAGGCATCTGTCTGAAATGGTAGGGTCTCCTGCTTAAGAAGGGGGCTGGACTAGATGACCTCAAAGGTCCCTTCCAGCTTCTATTCTATTCTGTTCTGTTCTATTTTCTATTCCATTCTATATTTTCTATTCTATATATTCTATTTTCTGTTCTGTTTTAAATTATATTCTATTCTAAAGTTTATTTTCTATTCTATTCTATATTTTCTATTCTATTCTATATATTCTA
>NW_020769605.1:48498-58498 GCF_900518735.1 Pseudonaja textilis
AAGAGAAAGAGAGAAAAGAGAGAGGAAGAGAAAGAAAAAGAGAGGAAGAGAAACAAAGAGAGCAAGAGAGAAAAGAAAGATAAAGGGAAAGAGAGAGAAAGAAAGAAAGAAAGAGGGAGAGAAAAAAAAGAAAAAGAGAAAGGCAAAGGGAGGGAATATCTTTTCTCAGAACCCCAAACAAGTCACCGTGGTGGCTGTTTCATGACACAGTTTTTCTAGGGATACAGGTAGTCCTTGACTTATGACCACAATTGAGCCCCAGGTTTTTTTTTGTTGCTAAGCAAGACAGGTTTTCAGTGAATTTTGCCCATTTTTTTCATGACCTTCCTTGCCACAGCTGTTAAGTGAATCACAGCCGTTGTTAAGTGAGTCACATGGTTTGTTCAGTGAACCCGGCTTCCCCAGGGACTTTGGCTTGTCACAAAAGGGGAAGTTGCGACCGTCGTGAAGGTAAGCCAGTTGCCAAGTGCCTGAGTTTTGATCACGTGACCGGTGTGTGTGTGTGTGTGTGTGTTGCGAAAGACTGTGAAAAAAGGGTTATAAGTTACTTTTTCAGCAGCAACTTTGAACGGTCACTAAATGAACTATCGTAAATCGAGGACTACCTGGACTTATAATTATTTGCTTAGTGACCGTTTGAAGTTTCAGTGGCACTGGGTGGGGTGGGGCTGGGGGGGGCGGAAATATGAAAGCAACAAAGTCACAAAAACAGGTGAAGTCTCTTTTCATTCCTTCAACTGGGCCTCCAAGGTCCAATTATCATTGACTGGAGAGAAAAAAACTCCCCCGCAAACAGTTGTGAAAAGGAAGAAATGCCGGTCAAACTCCAAATACATATAAATGATAAATAGAAAAAAAAACCCACACACAAACCACACTGAAGCAATTAGTGAGACCAGGCAGGATCAGGGCTTGAAGACGTCCACAGATATCGAAATACACACACTGGGAAGGTAAGAACTCAGATAAGAACTGCCAGACTAGAATTATTTCACGCTTCGCTTCCAGCACTGGGCCCATGTGCAGTTTGTCCTTTTAAACAGTCCTCCCAGCTGCAGCCCATGAAGGGGATCAGGGCCCTTTCCTCCCCCGTAGACCATGCCACTCACGTTTCTCCCTTATCCTCTCCTCCCTGCGTGCCCTAGGATGGGGAGGGGATGGGCCTGGGTCCTCCTCTGACTGCCCAGCCGGCCTCTGCCCTTCCCCAGCCTCTTCCACAACCTCCGGAGCCACACTCCCACTCCCTGTCAACTGTTCCTCCTCGCCCTCGGAGTCAGACTCCAACAGGGGCACGACATCAGGTGATCAAAATTCAGACACTGGTCAATTGATTGATTTGATTGATGATGGTTGCCAGGGTCATGTGACACCTTCAACCCTTTTCTGGAACCTTCTCAGGTGGCTTCAGACGAGCGAAGTCAATGGAGGTAGCCAGATTTGCTAGACAACTGTGTGATTCACTTAACACCTGCAGGGAGCCACTTAAACAACCATCGTTAGAAAAAGGTTGCAGAATGGGGAAAAATCTGACTTAAACAACTGCCTTGCTTAGCAACAGGCACTTTGGGTCGTTAAGTCGAGGACTGCCTGCGCTGCCTGGTAGTCAAATGACAGGCTGGCTGGGCAGTTTGAAACCGGCAATAAAGGAGAATATTTGCAGCTCAGGGTTGAAAATGAATGATTTATGTTTTTTGGGTGTGTGTGTGTGCGCGAGTGTGTCACAATCACCCCGACTGAAGGAGAGGGTTTGTGTGTGGGGCTTAACCAAGACCTTCCCCAGATTCTACCACCCCCTTTTCAGGATGCAAACCTGGATGGAGAAAGGACTCCGGGTGAGGAAAGAAAGGCCAATGGGACCAAACAGCCTTAGTACAGTGGCGGTATTCAGCCGGTTCGCACCGGATCGGGTGAACCGGTAGCGAGGATTTGGCGGGGGTCGCCCAACCGGTAGTAAGTTCTGGCTGGCCCGACCCAGTCGCCCTCCCGCTCACCCCGCCCGACGTTCGCCTAAGGTATTTCCCCCCCCCCCCCCCCGCTGTTCATACGGTCAGCTGTGCCGGGATTTCCCCCTTGCGTGGTCCAGGAAGGCAAAAAAACGGCTCCCCCCCCCCCCTCCATTTTTTTTGCCTTCCTCAGCTTCAGAGGAGCCTTAGGGGAGTAAAAACGCCCCCCCCAAGGCTCTTCTAAGGCCAGGAAGCCCCCCCAAAACAGGTGGGGGCTGCAAAAAAGCCACGTCCACCTAGTCACGTGGCCACGCTCACAGGACCCATAGTAAAAAAAAACTGAATCCCACCACTGCCTTAGTAGCTTCAAGGCAGGTGCTGGCTCAGCTTGTTGTTGTAACCACACACACACACACACACACACACACACACACACACACACGGCCTCGGCTCTCAGAGAAGGCCAGCAGCGGATCCTCTCAGGCAGGGGAAGGTGGAACAGGAGGCAGGCCGAACAAGGGGCTCTTTGATTCAAGCGGGAGACGGGGACTCCCTTGGGGCATCGAAGTCAGGCCGTGTGTGCGTGTGTGTGTGCGTGTGTGGCAAGTCCCTCTAGAGGAGGGAGAAGGGCAGTATCTGAATTAGGGGGATAGGAGACAGGGATGGATGGAGTGAAGAGAGAGAGAGAGAGAGATTGAGAGAGAGAGAGAGAGAGAGAGAGAGATGAAGACAGACTATATATATGCACACACACATTTACACACATACACACACCAAGAGAAGAGGTAGGTAGGTAGGTAGATACAGACAGACAGACAGACAGCATAGGTAGACAGGTAAGTAGGTAGGTAGATAGATAGATACAGATAGATAGATAGATAGATAGATAGATAGATAGATAGATAGATAGATAGATAGTGGCAGACAGACAGACAGCATAGGTAGACAGGTGGGTAGGTAGATAGATAGATATAGATAGATAGATACAGATAGATAGATACATAGATAGATAGATAGATACAGATAGATAGATAGATAGATAGATAGATACAGGCAGACAGACAGACAGCATAGGTAGATAGGTAGGTAGGTAGATAGATAGGTAGATAGATACAGACAGACAGACAGCATAGGTAGATAGATAGGTAGGTAGGTAGGAAATGTACTCTGACAAGATTGGTTTGTGATAGGTAGGTAGGTAGGTAGAGGGATAGGTAGAGGGATGATGGAGTGAATAGAGATATAGGTGAAGACAGACAGACTACACACACAGACACACACACACACAAGAAGACAGGCAGGCAGACAGATAGATATACTTGGATGGATGGATGGATGGATGGATGGATGGAGTGAGCAGAGACAGAGAGAGACAGATAAAGCAGGTAGAGACAGATGATGTCGATATCGAGAAAGAAACTGAGATACGGTGAATACAGGTACAGAGAGGAACCAGGTGAGGAAAGATCAAAGACAGACAGACAGACAGAGGAAAGAAAGAATCCGCTGCGGAGAGGGATTTGGAAGCGCCGTCCCGCAGGTGCCAGTGGGTGTCCCAGGGCTGGGAGAAAAAACGCCGGGCCGTTTCCACTTGCGGCAGGCCCTTCCGGCTGCTTCCCCTCCAGGCTGGGGAGGGGAGGGGACTATTTGCATGCGGCCTCTCCGCTGACAAGTGGGAGCCCAGCCCAAACTCCTACCCCCCCATCCCCCCCCAAGGAGGAACCCACCGGGCCCCCCCTCATTCTTTCCCTGCCCGCTGCTGCTATGGAAACAGGGGGAGGCCCCTCCGTGCCTCTTGGACTCGCTGGGAGGAAGCACTGGGGGGGGGGGGGGGGGGGGGGGGTGGGAGGGGAAGGGGCCCCCGGAAAGGGGGGGGGGGAAAGGCCGGTGCCAGCATCCGTGGATCAGTGCCAGCGTGTCCCGCCCGCAGCTGCAATGGGCCCAAGGAGGCAGAGAGCCCGGCCTTCCTGAGGGAAGCTGCCCGCAGCCGCCCTGGAACACGGAAGGGCTGACCCCCGCTTCGGTCAGCCAGTCCTTGCGGGCTGTGTGTGTGTGTGTGTGTGTGTGTGTGTGTGTGTGTGTGTGTTGTTGTTGTTTAAATAGAAGACTGACTCAGATTTACTCAGCCTTCCACCCTTCTGAGGTGGGATGAGGACCCAGATTGTTTGGGGGGGGGGGGGGAGGCTGACTCTAAACTGCTTAGACGGCTGCAAAGCTCTGTGAAGCGGTATATAAGTCGAGAGCTATAGCTATCCTTCCTCCCTTCTCTCCCCCCTTTCCCCTTCCTTCCTTCCTTCCCTCCCTTTCTCCCTTTTCTCCTTCCTTCCTTCTTTCTCTCTCTCTCCCCCTCCCTCCCTCCCTCCCTGCCATGGTGGCGGATTGGTTAGAAGGCAGTATTGCAGACTAATTCTACCCACTTCCAGCAGTTTTTGATCTTTCCTTCCTTCTCTTCCTCCCTTTCCCCCTTCATTTCCTTCCTTCTTTCCCTCCTGTTTCTCCTTCCTTCCCTTCCCTTTCTCCCTCTCTTTCCCGTTCCTTCTTTCCCTCCCTCCCCTTCTTTCCCTCTTTTTCCCCTTCCTTCCTCTCCCTCCCTCCCTTCCTGTTTCTCCTTCCTTCCCTTCCTTTTCTCCCTCTTTCCCGTTCCTTCTTTCCCTCCCTCCCCTTCTTCCTCTCTTTTTCCCCTTCCTTCCTCTCCCTCCCTTCTTCCTCTTCCATCCCTTCCTTCCTTCCTTCCTGTTTCTCCTTCCTTCCCTTCCTTTTCTCCCTCTCTTTCCCCTTCCTTCTTTCCCTCCCTTCCTCTTTCCCCCATCCTTCTTTCCTGTCCTGTCCTTCCTTCCTTCCTCCCCCCCCTTTCTTCTTTCTCTCCCCCTTTTCTCCTTCCTTCCTTCCTTCCCCTCTTTCTCTCTCCCTCCCTTCCTGCCACGGTGGCGTAGTGGTTAGAAGGCAGTATTGCAGGCAGTTCGATCCTGACCGGCTCAAGGTTGACTCAGCCTTCCGCCCTTCCGAGGTTGCTAAAACGAGGAGTCCAGATTGCTGGGGTCTGTAAACCGCTGAGGGAGGCCTGTGAAGCGCTAGGAAATGGTATATAAATCTAAGCGCTATTGCTAGATTTTCTTAAGATATTATAATGCCCCCCCCCCCCCCCCCCCCTTTAAGATTGAGGGGAAGAAAAAAAGAAACAGAAAGAAAAAGAAAAAGTTGTGGTCCTTTCAGAGGGGACTTTTTTTTTGTCTACTGCCCAAGGACCAGCTGTGCTTTTCCCAGGGTTATTTCCTTCCAGCTGTGGGGAGCCATTCTTTGTCTTCGAGAGAGAAGGAAAGGAAGGCTCTGTGTGTGTCTGTGTGTGTGTGTGTGTGGGTGGGTGTGTCCGGACACCCCAAACCTCTTTTACCTTCCGGCGCACGGTGCAGCGGTGGCACATCCATTCCCCGGGAGGCAGCATCTCCTCGCTCAGTGGAGGGTTGCTGTGGGAGGAAGCAAAGAAGCGCAAGTGAGTTGTGTGCCCGTCCTGGAACCTTTGCAAAGGAAGAGAATCGACACCTGCCGGGGGACAAGCAGGGGCGGGATTCAATTTTTTTAACAACCGGTTTCTGTGGGCGTGGCTTAGTTGGTGGGCATGGCTTGGTGGTCGTGTGACTGGCTGGGCGGGGCCAAGTCAACGTCACTCACATCGAGACACGCATCTCCTCGCCTGGCCTCTTGTGACTGTGGGGATGCTGCAACAGTCGTAAGTGTGAAAAAGGGTCATAAGTCACTTTTTTCAGTGCCATTTTCCCTCTGAATGGTCCCTCCACACAAGCAAAGGACCAGCAAAGGAGGGAAAAAAACTCCAGAGAAGTTCCTGAGACAGGAAGTCTAGTCCTGCCAAGAATGTAATAAGGGTCAACGGAGAGGCAGTTTCTGTAAGCAACCCCAGAATGTTTCCTTCCTGCCTTCCTTACGGGATTAGCCCAGGAACTTCTTCTAACAACCGGTTCTCCGAACTGCTTAGAAGGTTAACAACCAGTTCTAGCGAATAGGCGCGAACCGGTAGAATCCCACCCCTGGATGCAGGCCCTTCCACCTGACTGCTTCTGGCTCCTGCTCGGATCCTCGGGCTTTGGGCACTTTGATATTTCCCTCCTTCGCCCAGGAGAGAGGAATTCCCCCCCATGTTTTTTTTTTTAAATTATTCATTGGTATCCAGCTTTTATTATTATTTTGTTTTTACAAATAACTCATGGCGGCGGACATATCCAACATACCTCTCCTCTTTTCTCCAGCCTATGAGATGGGCTGGGCTGAGACAGAGGGGATTGGCCCAAAATCACCCAGCTGGCTTTCCTGCCTAAAACAGAACTAGAATTCACTGGCTCCTCATGGTTGACCCAACGTCACCCAGCCGGCTTTCATGCCTAAAGCAGGACTGGAACTCCCCGTATCCTGGTGATTGGCTCAAAGTCACCCAGCCAGCTTCCATACCTAAAACAGAACTAGAATTCACTGGCTCCTCGTGGTTGACCCAACGTCACCCAGCCGCATTTCAAGTCTAAAGCAGGACTAGAATTCTCCGTCTCCTGATGATTGGCCCAAAGTCACCCAGCCCTCTTTTGTACCTAAGGCGGGACTTGAACTCACGGTCTCAGGTTTTCTAGTCCAATGCCTCAACCATTAAACCAAAGTGTTCCTCTATCAGAAACTTCCAAGGGCCTGGATACTTTTCTCTGTACAGCCCATGGATGCTGCTACCTGGTTTGCTCCTTTCCCAGAGTCCCCTCCCAAGCATGCGTGTGGTCACAAGTGCATCCTGGGACGGGTCACCTTAAACCTCTTGTTAATGACCAAAGGCATCTCACTGGGGTGGGCTTCGAAAATTTCAGCAATAGGTTATCTGCCTGGATGCTGGAAGGGCGTGGCCATGGTGGGCGTGGCTTAATTGGCCTCCTGCACCACGGCTGGGCTGGGGCGGGGCGTTTTTGCCCTTCCCGGGCTCCGAAGGCTTTCCTTGAGCCTCTGGGAGGGTGAAAACAGCCTCCCCCAGACTCCGGAGGCCAGAAATAGGCCCATTTCCAGACTTCCAGGAGGCCTGTGTTTCACCTTCCCCAGACTCCGGAGGCTTTGCTCAAATCTCTGGGACATAGAAAAACAGTCTCTCCCGGGCTCTGGAGGCCGGAAATGGGCCTGTTTCGAGACTTTTGGAAGACCCGTCGTTCCCCCTCCCCAAGCCTCCACGCGGGTCCTGCATCCAAAACAGGCTGCGTGGAGACTCCTGGGAGAGGAGGGGCAGGCAGGTGGGGCCAGCCAAGGAGGCCGAAAACGGGAAAAAAACAGAGTGAAAAGGGGCCCGAAAACAGCCAGCAGAGTGTTGCAGGAGGCCATGGAGGGTGAAAAGGAGGTGCAGGGGGGGCACACAGACTCCCCGTGCCCCATTTTGGCTGATAGAGTGCTACAGGAGGCATCTGTGGTCCCCCACCCCGGCCAACAGGGGAGAACTACAATGCTGATCCGGCCCTTCAAAGAAATCCAGTTTGATACCCCTGCCTTAGACCAAGTAGGTAATCCTCGGCTTACAACCGTGATGTGGTCTGTGTCAGCTTTGGAAGCCATATTGAGATCAGATGCTACCACCACTGAGCCTGAGGAAGTGGGGTGGAGGAATTCATTTGAGTATATCTAGTTAGACAAAATAAAATTCTTTTTCTGATTCAAGGTCACCCAGTGTGGCGCATCATGAAATGGGAATCTTGCTTTAGGACGGATTGCGATTGGACCACGTGATGTGATGATGGCTAAGCGGGGGGATGGATTTGTAGTTTTGACTTTTGCAAAGAACCCCCCTAAACTTTCAGATTCAGGATTCCACAGAGGTGCCAAGTTACTGTGATGACCCAAAGGGGCGTGGCACAAAAATAACAAAGTCACCAAAGTAGAATAAATTCCCTTTAATGCCTCCAACTTGGGCCCCAATGTCCAATTATCCTCGGCTGGAGATCAAACTCTTCCAGAAACAGTCTACGAAGGGAGTAAATACAATCCGAATCCAAAGTAAAGTTAATTAGAAATAAAAAAAAAAACCAAGACAAACCACACTGAAGTAATTAACATGGCAGGGCCAGGATGATAAATTGCAGACTTTCACAAAATAACGCAGCATCTACAGTTAGGAGGATGCCAAAACCCAGACAAAGATAATGCACGCTTTGCTTCCAGCAAGGAGCTGTTTGCAAACGCCCCACTTATATCCTGTTCTCCCAGCTGCAACTAATGAAAGGGATCAGGGCCTTTTTCTCTCCCGTAAGCCATGTTGCTCCCTTTCTTTTTTTCCTCCCTGCGTGCCCTAGGATGAAGAGGGGGTGTCCCTGGGTCTTCCTCTGAATGCTCAGCCGGACGGTGCCCTTCCCCAGTTTCTTCCACAGCCCCCGGAGACACACTCCCACTCCCTGTCAGCTGCTCGACCTCCCCCTCGGAATCGGACTCCAATAAAGGCATGACAAGGGGTGTGACTTGGTGGTTCGCCGAACCAGCCATAATGTTAGCAATGGGTCCACCCAAACCGGACAAACCCGTAGCGATTTATCCCTGTGCAGCTAACACCATTGGTTTCATTCCAAAGTTAACACTGCAGCATCTTCCGACTGGATTTGCTCAACCCTGAGCTGTCCAGAACAAGCCTTGCAGAGTATGGAGACAGCAGAGGTCCCTAACTGGGAAAAAGCGACCTAGGACCATTTTTCACACTTATGACCCCCGCAGCACGCGTTACGTGATTTATACTTGGATGCTTGACAGCCAACTCACGTTTATGACAGTTGCGGTGTCCTGGGGTCACGTGATCTCCCCCCTTTGTGACCTTCTGACAAGCGAAGTCAAAGGGGAATGCCGGATTCGCGTCACAACCGCACGACTAATTTAACAACTGCACTGATTCGGTTAACAAATGCGGCAAGAAAAGTTGTAAAGTGGGGCAAAACTCACTTAACAAATGTCTCAATGAGCAACATAAATTTTGGGCTCAATTTTGGTCGCAAGTCACCATTTTGCAAAAGAGATGTTTGGAAAAAGAGCAAAGAAGAGCAACTAAGAGGATCAAAGGCCCGGAGACTTAAAACACAGGAAGAACAGCTGCAGGATTTGGGTTTGGCCGGACTAGAGAAAAGAAGGACCGGGGGGGGGGGGGCGATATGATAGCAGCCTTCCAGGATTTGAGGGGCTGCCCACGAAGAGGAAGAGGGGGTCAAATTATTCTCCAAAGCGCTCAGGAAGCAAGACAAGAAATCATGGAGGGAAACTCATCACGGAGAGGAGCAACCTGGAAGGAAGGAGAAACTTCCAAACAATGAGCCAGTGGAACTGCTTGCCACCAGAAGTTGGGGGTGCTCCCAACCCTGGAGGCTTTTCAGAAGAGACTGGACAGCCATTTGGCTGAAATGGGATAGGGTCTCCCGTTTGAGTTGGGGGTTGGGCTAGATGACCTCAAGGTCCCTTCCGGCTCTCTTCTGATTGACTTTCTATCCTCAGGACTTCAGATGTTGTCGTCTCCTAGACCTGGGCGGAAGCCCACCTATCTACCAACTTCGTCTTCACTGTTGCCAGTCCCCAAGAACCAGCTTAGGATGCGGCTGGAAGCGACAACCGCGCCCCCCCTCCCCCCCGGCTTGCCTGCCAGACCCCAAAGCTGCTGCTGCTGCTGCTCCTCCTGTTTAGAATCGGCCACATTAACAATGCAGGAGAGGCAGAGAAGCCAGCAGCCATTTTGAGAGCAGAGCTGGGGAATCAGGGAAGCGAGTATGGCCGCCGCCAGCCTCGAGAGCATTGTGAGAAACCCACATAGCGACGGCCCCGAAGAAGACACAGCTGGAAAGCTGGGGGGGGGGATGGGGAACAGAGGTGCCCCCTGCTTGGCATCCTGATTTCCCCCATGTCAAATTTCAGGGGTAATTTAAACAGCTCACCCCAAATCCACAGCATGGCAAAGAAGGGTGAGCTGATATCTATCTACCTATCTACCATCTTTCTCTTTCATCTATATCTATCATCCATATATTTATCAATCAACTTTCTCTTTAATCTCTCTCTCT
>NW_020769605.1:60998-64061 GCF_900518735.1 Pseudonaja textilis
CTCTTCTTTAAAATCTCCACTGATGGAGCACCCACGACTTCTGGTGGCAAGTAGTTCCCCTGGTTGATTGTCCTGACATTCAGGGAATTTCTCCTAAATTCCAGGTCGCTTCTCTCCTGGGTGAGTTTCCATCCGGTGCTTCTTGTCCTGCCTTCAGGTGCCTTGGAGAAGAGCTTGACTGCCTCTTCTCTGGGGCAGCCCCTGAGAGGCTGGATGATGCTCTCCTGTCTCCCCTGGTCCTTCTTCCCATCAGACGAGACATTCCCGGTTCCCGGAACCGTCCTTCGTACGTTTTAGTCTCCAGGCCTTCGATCCTCTTAGCTGTTGCTCTTCTCTGCGCTTTTCCCAAAGTCTCAACACCTTTTTTTGTAAGGGGGTGGCCCAAATTGCTTGCAGGATTCCAGGTGTGGCCTTCCTAAGGCTTTCTAAAGAGGTACTAACCCTTCATGGGATCTTGATCCTCTGCCTCTGTTTACACAACCCAGGATCGCCTTCGCTTCTTTGGCTGCTGGCTGCACCTGGCTGGCTCCCAGTCAAAGGATCGTCCACGAGGACTCCGAGGTCCCTGTTGCTGAGCCAGGCCTCGCCTAACCTGGGCTTGTCCCTCTGGCTCTTCCTGGCTTGAAGACTTCCAGTGTCCCTTCCAACTCTTATTCTAACCCAGGGGTCCCCAAATGTGGTGGACTTCAACTCCCAGAATTCTCCAGCCAGCCTCGGTTGAAGTCTCAACGGCCTTAAAATTGCCAAGTTTGGAGACCTCTGTTCTAACCCCTTCAAAGAGGAGCAAAAAGGACTCAAAACCCGATGTGCTCACAGTTGCCAGAGGTCAACAGGAAGTCCAGGAAAAGCAGCAGGCAAACAAAGGCCCATCCTTCAGCCTCTCCTCCAGTCAAACAGAAGTACGGAACGGCTGAAGATGACTCAGAGCAGTTAGCTGGCGCTTAATTATCTCTTCGTTAAAGAGTTTCTTTCTTCTTCTTCTTCTTTTTTTTTTTTGTACCTCTCAGGAAACACAGCTACTTCTTCCTTTCAGCCAAGAAAAAAGTCCCCGCAAGGACTGCGCTACCTCGGCTTACGACTAGAATCAAGATAACTCCATGGCCATTTTTTTTAAAAAAAACTTGAGCCCCAAAACTTCTCTTGCCAAGCGAGGCAGTTGGTCAAAGGAGTTTGGCCCCGTTTTACAGCCTTTCCTGGCCCCGTGTAAGTGAATCGCCGCGGCAGTTAAGTTAGTCGCAACCCTCCGGAAGGGGAATCCGGCTTCCCCGTCGCAAAAAAAGGGGATCAAGCGACCTCGATACGAGCCTGAATTTTGCGGTCTGAATTTTGCTCACACGGGGACGTTGCAACTGTTAAGGGTGGAAAAAAAAACAACGCTCCTCGGTCCTGATTTCTTCAGTGCAATTGAAAACTTGGGTTGTCGAATGAATTGTTGTCAAGTTGAGGACGGCCTGAGTCAGTCCCAGAGCCGGTGGAAGGAGAGAGACATTTTGTAAAACAGATAAAACGGGTAAAAGGGGCTCGTGCGTATTCTGGATTCAGGCAAAAATGGGGCTCTTCCCCTCCAGGCGGGAGCCGTGCGGTTTCACCCTCAGACCCGACATCTGCACCGCATTACCACTAAACTCACGTATTAGCTCACTCCCAAGCGTGCAAAAGGTTTAGGATATTTGACTTCCTTTCCACCGGGCGCGACAGATGTGTTTTAAGGAAGGAACGTCTATGATTCAGAACTCTTGGCGGCTTTCCCAAGAGGCTCCTCCCTCCCCATTTTTTCCGTAACCTTCATTTCTCCCTCCTTCCACTTTTACGTCGTCGATGGATCTATCAGCATTAAGGGGTGGTGGGCCACCCGGCCTTGACACCCACCTACTACACTATCCATGGTTCCCTCCAGCAGGCCCCCCCCCTGCCTCCCCACGTGGGACGGGCCTGCCTGCCACATGAGAACACCAAGAGGAAATGGCACAGAGGAGTCGGCAGCGGCAACCCAGCAGCCGCTGTTGGGCCCGGCGGCCGTGCCAAGTCACCAAGTCAGAGCGGCTGAGATTCCAGACCCGAGAAAGACGCGCCCGGCGGAGCCAAGAACTCAACGTGGCAAAGGCGTTTAGGCTCAGAGAAGCTTTGGCGCTGGGTCCGGCATGGCGGGCCCAGGCATGAACAACGGAGGGAGGTCTGGAGGTCTTCTAGTCTAACCCCTTGCTCCAGCAGGAGACCCTAGGTCATTCCAGACAGCATGCGATGGGGCAGCCTCTCAAATATTGGGATTGTAGAATACAGTAGAGCTGGATGGGACCATAGAGATCTCCTAGTCCAGCCCCCTGCTGAAGCAGGAGGACCTAGGTCATTCCAGACAAACCACCATCCAGTCTCTTCTTGGAAACCTCCGGTGATGGGAGAGCCTACAACTTCTGGTGGCCAGCTGTTCCACAGGTTGTCCTCCCTGTTAGGAAGTTTCTCCTTAATTCCAGGTTGCTTCTCTCTTTGATTAGTTTCCAGCCATTGTTTCTTGTCCTGCCCTCGGGGGTTTTGGAGAACGTGATCCCCTCCTCCCTGTGACAGCCCCCCTCAAGTATTCAAAGACTGCTCTCCTGTCTCCCCTGGTCCTTTTCTTCCCTAGACTAGCCAGGCCCGGTTCCTGCAACTGTCCGTCGTATGTTTGAGCCTCCAGTCCCCTCATCATCCTGGTTGCTCTTCTCTGCACTCTTTCCAGAGTCTCAACATCTTTTCTATAGTGTGGTGACCAAAACTGGATGCAGGACTCTAGGTGTGGCCTTACTAAGGATACAGAGAGTGGGATTAGTACCTCCCAGGATCTCAATTGTATCCCCCTGTTAATGCAAGTTAGGATTGGATTGGGTTTTTGGGCTGCTGCTGTATGCGGCTGGCTCATATTTAAGGGATTGTCTGCTAGGACTCTGAGATCCCTCATGCCTGCTTATGTCCTCTGAATTGGGGCCAAGTACCAGAGGAGTGGTAGGGGGCAAGATTGCCAAGACTGTAAATTCAGGTGTTCTCTTTCTTTCTTTCTTTCTTTCTTTCTTTCTTTCTTTCTTTCTTTCT
>NW_020769605.1:64071-92286 GCF_900518735.1 Pseudonaja textilis
TCTTTCTTTCTTTCTTTCTTTCTTTCTTTCTTTCTTTCTTTCTTTCTTTCTTTCTTTCTCTTTCCTTCCTTCCTTCCTTCCTTCCTTCCTTCCTTCCTTCCTTCCTTCCCAAACAATAGCACTCAGACTTATATACCACTTCACAGTGCTTTATAGCCCTCTCTAAGCGGTTCTTTCTTTCTTTCTTTTTCTTTCTTTCCCTCCCTCCCTTTCCTTCCTTCCTTCCCAAACAATAGCACTCAGACTTATATACCACTTCACAGTACTTTATAGCCCTCTCTAAGCAGTTCTTTCTTTCTTTCTTTCTTTCTCTTTCTTTCTTTCCTTCCTTCCTTCCTTCCTTCCCCTCCCTCCCCCCTTCCTTCTTTCCTCCCTCCCTCCCTCCCTTCCTTTCCTTCCTTCCTTCCGTTACCAGTGATATCCGACGAAAACTTCCTCAGAGTTATGCCTCGCTTCCTCTCATAAAGGTGTATTTCAGTTACAGGCAGTCCTCGACTTACAACCTTTTAGCAACTGTTCAAAGTTACAAACTGCACTGAAAAAAAAGTGACATGACACTTTTTTCCCACTTGGTGACCGTTGCCGCATCCCCAGGGTCACGTGATTTACATTCGGTCGCTTGACAACGTAAGTTCACACTTATGACGGCCCCAGGGTCACGTGATCCCCTTTTGCGACCTCCCGACAAGCAAAGTCAACGGGGAAGCCAGATTCACTTAACAACGCTGGGACTAATTTTAACAACTGCAGGGGTTCACTTAACAAATGGGAAGGAAGAGTCGTGAAAGGGGGCAAAGGTCACTTTTAACAAACTTCTCAGTTGAGCAACGCACACTTTGGGCCTCATTGTGGTCGTGGGCTTGTTTTGTTTGTTTATTTCCCCCACTTGGGCGGGGAGTTGGACTAGATGACCTACAAGATCCCTTTCAGCTCTGATTATCTGTTATTTAATTTATTTATTTGGTGCCTTCAAGTCAGGGTGACTCCTTCAAGGCTTATCAAGAACTGGTCTGCCTCACCTCTCTAAGGTAGGCCAAGACTTCCCAGTTTCCAGGTTTCTAGCCTAAAGCCTTAACCGCTACCCCAAGCTGCCCCTCTCACACGTCAAACAAGCACACAGGGCCCCAGTTAGAATTAGAATTAGAATTCCTTTTATTGCCCGAGGGTGATTGGACACACAAGGAATTTGTCTTTGGTGCAAATGCTCTCAGGGTACATAAAAAGAAAATAAACATTCATCAAGAACATTCATCAAACATTCATCAACATTTCAAGAATCACCTGGTAGAACACTTAATAATAGTCATAGGATAGGATAGAATAGAATAGGATAGAATAGAACAGAATGATATAGGAATAGAATTTAAATACAGTAGAATGGGATGGGATGGAACAGGATATAGAATAGGATAGGATAGGATAGGATAGAATAGAATAGAATAGAATAGAATAGAATAATAGAATAGAATAGAATAGAATAGAATAAAGAATGGATTGGAGTGGAGTGGAATAGAATAGAATCTTCATTGAGAATAGAATAGAATAGAATAGAAAAGAATAGAAATTAGAATAGAATAGAAATTAGAATAGAATAGAATTCCTTTTATTGGTGATTGGACACACAAGGAATTTGTCTTTGGTGCAAATGCTCTCAGTGTACATAAAAAGAAAATAAACATTCATCAAGAGTCAAGAATCATCTGGCAGAACACTTAATAATAGTCATAGGATGGGATAGGATAGGAAAGGAAAGGAAAGGAAAGGAAAGGAAAGGAAAGGAAAGGAAAGAATAGAATAGAATGATATAGGAATAGAATTTAAATACAGTAGAATGGGATGGGATGGGATGGAACAGGATATAGGATAGGATAGGATAGGATAGAATAAAGAATAGATTGGATTGGAATGGAATAGAATAGAATCTTTATTTAGAATAGAATAGAATAGAAATTAGAATAGAATAGAAAATAGAATAGAATAGAATTCCTTTTATTGGCCAAGGGTGATTGGACACACAAGGAATTTGACTTTGGTGCAAATCCTCACAGTGCACATCAAAGAAAAGAGACATCCGTCAAGAGTCATCAGGTGCACCACGTAATGATGATCAACCCGTAATCTATCAGAATCAGATTTAGAAAGGGCTAAGCAGATTGGAAGGGAACCCTTCCAGGTTTGTCCGGTCTGCTCCTAACAGAAGAAAAGAGTTTTCATAAGGATGCAGTGATTGACGGGAGGAAAGGCCACAACAGAGAACCAACATGGTTATATACCAGCTCTGGGGTCTTGCGGCAGGGGAGGTATTTTTAGTGCCAAAATCGTATCTAAAATGCATTTCTAGGAAGTAAAAAATCTGCACCTATGCGCTGTCTCTGTTGTGGAGAACAACATTAGCCTACCACAAGTGAGGTTGTATCCACCCAAAGATTTTTCAGAAGGGAAATACATAAGCGCTCCAGATGCAACTGGTCAGTCCTTCCCTACAAGGCATAGCGAGAAAGAGTCAGTCAATCAATCAGCATAGAGCTGGACCTTGGAGCTCTTCCCAGGCCAATTCAGACAAGTGGCTGTCCAGTCTCTTCTTACAAACCTCCAGTGTTGGAGCAGCCACAACCCCTGGTGGCAAGCGGTTCCTCTGGTTAATTGTCCTCCCCGTTAGGAAATTCCTCCTTTATTCCAGGTTGCGTCTTTCCTGGCTTAGTTTCTACCCGTTGCTTCTTGTCCTGCCTTCAGGGGCTTTGGGGAATAAATTGACCCCCTCTTCTTTGGGGGGGGAAGCCCCTGAAATACCGGAATCCTGCTATCCCGTCTGCCCTAGTCCTTCTCTTCTCCAGACTGGCCATATCCAGTTCCTGCAACGGATCTTATACAATCAAAGGTCTGGTCAAGCTTCTATCTGTTGGCTTGAAATGCAGAAAATACCCGATTAAAATACCCTCAACTTATGACCACAACGGAGCCCAAAATTTCTGAGGCTCATCGAGACAGGTGTCAAGTCAGTTTCGCTCCGTTTTACAACTTGCCACCGTTGTTAAGTGAATCACTGCAGTTGTTAAGTGAGTCACACGGCCGTTAGGTAAATCTGACTCCCCCCATTGCCTTTGCCTATCAGAAGGTTGCAAAGGGGGACCACTGCGACCGTCATAACTACAAGTCAGCTGCCAAGCGCCTGAATTTCGATACCGTGAATACGGCGATGCTGCCAAGGTCGTAAGCGTGAGAAAAGGTCACTGTTTTCAGTGCTGGTGTAACTTTAAAACGGTCAGTAAACAAATGGTACTAAGTCAAGGACTTCCTATATGCAGAATGTATAGATTTGAATCATACCCAACCTTTGTTGTTCTATTTAAAAATCCAGCTCTATTTAAAAAATGGGCGATATTTCAAGGGTTGGGCAAACCAACCATATTTAACCCAAAATTGGGGGCAACTCTGTTCTTCCAGGCGCTGTATGAAAAGTTGGACTGAGGGCTGCCCTGGCCTTTAAAAACACGAAATGCTGCAACCTTAACTGAAAAAATGGGAGCGGCGGCTGATATAAAAATATCAAGTAGGTGGGCGCTTAGGATGACGTTAATTAAACTTTACCCATCCAATTATCTATTAATATTATCTACAATTAGCTATGTAATTATTATTGTATTTGAACATACATTCACCCTCCTCACTCTCTTTCTGATGGTTATCCTCAAGACCTTGTACTTCCCAGGTTCGAAATAAATTAGGGAAGATGTAAGCAGAAATATAAACAATCATCCTTCCTTTTCTTCCCCGTCACCTGGGGGCTTGTGCTTGTTGGTGACGAAATGTGTGTGTGTGTGTGTGTGTGTGCGCGTGTTTGGGGGGGGGGGAATATAAACCTCTGACTTCTGCAGTTTATGGCCTCTGCATCCTGGTTCTATCGGTAGTTGGGAGCAACATGGCATCAAACAGGACAGGATTCTCCAGGACCTAGAAGGGCAGTGGTTGTGCACTCCTGATTTCACTCCTTGGTGGCTCTCTCTCTCTCTCGAGACTCTTTACTCACAGGGGCAGCGGGACTAAGCACAGAACTTTTTGAGATCACAGAATCATAATGGAAGGGGGACCTTGGAGGTCTTCTAGTCCAACCCCCTGCTCAAGGCATGCTATCCTGGTCAAACGGTTGTCCGGTCTTAATTTCTGACAACCTCCAGTGATGAAGCCCCTACAACTCCAGGAAGGATTCATTGTTCTCACGGTCAAGAAATTTCCCCTTATTTCTAAGTTGGTTCTACACACCGCTTCTGGTCCTTCGGGTGCTTTCGAGAATAAGTCAATCCCCGTGTGACAATGTCTCAAGTACTGGAAGGCAGCTGTCATGTCCCCCCCACCTCCTCAAATCCTTCTCAAACAAGAGGGGGGCAACTTCTTCTCCAAAGCCCCTGAAGGCAGGACCAGAAGCAACGGATGGAAAGAAATCAAGGAGAGACCCAATCTGGAATTAAGGAGGAATTTCCGGATAGTGAGAATAATTAACCGGCTTTGCCTCCAGAGGAGAGGAGAGGAGAGGAGAAGGGAAGGGAAGGGAAGGGAAGGGAGAATAGGAATAGAATGGAATAGAGAATAGAATAAAATCGAAGGAAGAAAGAAGGATGGAGAAGAGAAGAGAAGAGAAGAGAAGAGAAGAGAATAAGGGATAGAACAGAAAGAATAGAATAGAAAATAGAATAGAACAGAACAGAATTCTATATTGGCCAACTGTGATTGGACACACAAGGAATTTGTCTTGGTGCAAATGCTCTCGGTGTACATAAAAGAAAAGAGACATTCGTCAAGATTCGAGAATCATCAGGTACAACACTTAATAATAATCATAGTGTACAAATAGGGAATTAAATCATACCAGGAAGCAGTCCATATAAATCGTAAGGATACGAGCGACAAAATTACAGTCATACAGTCACAAGTGGGAGGGGATGGGTGATAAGAAGTGATGAGAAGATTAATAGCAATAGTAATAGTAACAGTAGTGCAGACTTTGTAAATAGTTGGGCAGAAATTCTGGGTGCTCCATCACTGGAGGTTCCTAAGGATTTTAAGAAGAGATTGGGCAGCCACTTGCCCAGAATAATGGTAGGGTCTCCTGGAGGCTGGACTAGAAGACCTCCAAGGTCCCTGCCAACCCTAGGAGATTCTGAGCCTACCCATCTTAAAGCCTTCTGGCTGGGGAATTCTAGGAACGGAAGTCAGAGGGAGATCCAACTTGGAACTGAGGAGGAATTCCCTGAAAGTTAGAACCGTTAACTAAAGGAACCGCTTGTCCTCAGAACGTGTGGAAGCTCCATCAATGGAGGTTTTCCAAGACGACAGTCTGGGAAGGTATGATGTTGTCCTTCTTGAGCAAGGGGCTGGACTAGAGGACCTCCAAGGTCCCTTCCAACTCGGTTATTTTTTTCAATAGACTAGATGAAACCTAGCTCCCTTAACCATTCATCATACAGATAGTCCTCGACTTATGACCACAATAGAGCCCAATGTTTATGTCGCTCAGTAAGACATTGGTTAAGTGAGCTTTGCCCCCTTTTACGACTTCCCTCGAAACGTTTGTTAAGCGAATCGCTGCAGCTGTTAAATTAACAACATGGTTGCTGAGTGAATCGGCTTTCCCCACCTGACTCTGCTCACCAGGAGGTTGCAAAATGTGACCACAGGACCCCGGGAGACTGCAACCGTCACAAACGCGAGACAGTTGCCAAGCATGCAAGTGTAAATCGCATGACCGTGGGGATGCGGCAACGGTCGTAAGGTTGAAGAATAGTCAATCAATCAGTTTTCCCAGTGCCATTGGAACCTCAAACGGTCGCTAAGTGAACCCACGTTGTAAGTCGAGGACTACCTGCATAATTTAGCCTCCAGTATGGTCTTCTCTGCAGAATCCTCAGTCATCCAGGTCCTCGTTGTCTCCAAAGTGCTTCATTTTTTTCCCCCAAGAGGCCGCTGGACTTTCTGGTTTCTCTTTGAAGATGTTTCGCTTCTCATCCCAGGAGCTTCCTTCCGCTCTGACTGGATGGTGGGGAAGGGAAAGAATTTATATTTTATGGAATGGGAGGATTTATAGGATTTCATCCTTCCCTTCTCCACCATCCAGTTGGAGCCGAAGAAGCTTCTTGGAGGAGATGAGAAGCAAAACGTCTTCTATGAAAATCCAGAAAGTCCAGCAGAGGCAGAAAACTATATATATCTATCTTATCTATCTAATCTCTCTAATCTCTCTCTCATATTCGTGTGTGTGTGTGTGTGTGTGTGTGTGTGTGTGTGTGTGTGTTTTCTTAAGTTTTTGCAGGTACTTACACGTATGGTATTCAGCTTTGTTCGGGTATTTTCCCACATGGGAAAATGACGAACACAATACAGAAGCCTGATGATGGCAGATGAGATTCTGCCGAAACGTTGCTACAACTTTAAAAGCACAACTACAATGACGTGGGAAAATACCCGAACAAAGCTGAAGGCCATACATGTAAGTACCCGCGAAAACTTGTGTGTGTGTGTGTGTGTGTGTGTGTGTGTGTGTGTGGTGTATCTATCTATCTATCTATCTATCTATCTATCTATCTATCTATCTATCTTTGGTTATTCGGGTTTTCTCCCGCGTAAGATTGGAAGTATCTAGGCAATGTCTTCGGCTCTGTGCTTCTCAGAGTGAGTTGTTGAGTTGTTCTTCACTCTGAGAAGCACAGAGCCGAAGACACAAACCTGAAGATGATGAATGAGACTTCATCAAAACATTGCCTAGATACTTCCAACCTTACGCGGGAGAAAACCCGAATAACCAAAGATCCACATAGAAATACCCGCGAGAACCTCAGAAAACACACACACACACACACACACACAGAGAGGGGGGGCGTGAGAGAGGGAGACAGACAGACAGACAGATTAGATAGATAGATAAGGAGAGAACATTCCCCCCACTGTCCCAAAGGTGCTTTTTCAGGAAGGAGCTGGACTTTCTGGTTTTTCTTTGAAGACGCTTCGCTTCTCATCCCAGGAGCTTCCTTCCGCTCTGACTGGATGGTGAGGAAGCCGAAGAAGCTTCTGGGATGAGAAGCGAAAAGTCTTCAAAGAAAAACCAGAAAGTCCAGTGGCCTCTTGGGTGGGTGGGGGGAGGAAACACCTTTGGGTCTTCTCTGCAGACTTTCTAGGGCAGGGATGGCTAACCCTTTTTGTCGCACTTCCGGCACACGTGCGCCATAGGTTCGCCATCACGGTTCTAGGGTCTTAGCCGCTCCCGCCTCCCCGCTAAGCTCCCGCCTTCCTTCGCCTTAAGTCTTATTTCTGGGGACCTTTTTCAAAACCCGCCACAGAAACTCCTCGTAGAAAACGATCCAAAGCCACCCAGAGGACGCAGGACAATCAGGAGGTGTCCCCCCCCACCCCACCCCCAGTTAGGAAACTGACCAAGTGCAGAGAAAGCCGGGTTCAAATTACATCAACTGGATCCCTTAATTGCAACCACTCGTTCCCAGAGACCCATAGGGCACGTTGGCGCCACCGGGACAAACCCCGGCACAGACGAAGAGAGCTTTTGTGAAAACTACCGTTGCAAAGGCCTTCTGAAGTTACAAGTCTCCCTCTCTAGCTGCTGCGTCTGAAGGATGTTGTTGGCTCTCTTTCCATCAAAGGCAAAAATAAAGGAAGGGGGAACCCCTCTTTATTGCATTTCTGGACTCTTTGAAACTACAGGATGTTGGGTTTTTTTAAGGGTATTGCACTAAGAGGTTCATTTAGTGACCATTCAAAGTTGCAACGGCACTCAATGACCGATTTTTCACACAATCATTGCTGCTTCCCCACAGCCTCAAGATCCAAATTCAGATGTTTGGCCACTGAACTCATATTTACGATGGTTGTAGCGTCCCGAGGAGGTGTCACATAATTCCCCCTTCGGTCATAGGCAAGGTTAACGGAGAAGGCAGACTCACTTAACCACGGTGGCAAGAAAGGTCACAAAACGGGGCAAATCTCAGCAAACACCTGCCTCGCTTAGCCACGGAAATTCTGGGCTCAACTGGGGTCGTTAAGTGAAGGACCGCAGCTTCAATTAAACTCCTAAATACTTAAAAAAAAATCAGAGTTGCTCTGGGGAATTTTGAGAACATTACAGAATCTCGTTAAGGGCCTTCTAGGTACCAAGGGCAACTTTCGTATGTATGTATTCACACAATGTATTCACACTCCGGCCACAATTAGCAAACTTATTTCTCTGTTGAGCCCAGAAATATTTCTCGTTTCCTGTCCCAGAAGTTTTGGGGGTTTTGGTTTTTTTTTTTTTTTGCAGTCAAGGAACCGCTCACCCAATGCCTTCCCCTACTTGGCCAATGCAGCTACCGCTGAAAACATTTGATTTATTGTTGCGTTAGGCCACCCCTGGCATGAATTACGCAGAAAAATCGAGGGGGTAACGGGAGTTCAAAGGACGGCGGTGATTTGTGGCTGTTTCTTCCCAAGTCGTAAGGAAACCATCTGTGGCATCTTCTCAACCAGCCCAATTTCCCCTTGCTGGAGTAACTGGGAGAAGGACCTTGGGAGTCCTAGTGGATGATGACTTGAAGGGGAGCCAGCCATGTGCAGCAAGCAGCCAAAAAAAAGCGAATACAATCCTGGGTTGTATAAACAGAGGCATAGGATCAAAATGACGGGATGTATTTAGTGCTGCTTTGGAAAAAGTTAGGAGAAGAGCAACGTCTTCGGTCTGATTTAAGCATGGTATATAAAATCATACATTGCAATGTCCTACCTGTCAATGAATACTTGAGCTTCAACCATAACAGCACAAGAGCACACAATAGATACAAACTCAAGGTTTATCGCACCAAACTTGATTGCAGGAAATATGACTTCAGCCACAGAGGGGTCAATGTCTGGAATCCTCTACCTGACTCTGTGGTTTCTTCCCCAAACCCCAAAAACTTTAACCTCAGACTGTCTACTATTGACCTCACCCCTTTCCTAAGAGGTCTGTAGGGGGCGTGCATAAGCCCACCAACGTGCCTACCGTCCCTGTCCTATTGTTTCTTTTATTTTTCTTATATGTACTCATTTCATGTATTCATAATTATGTATACACTTTTACTTATCTCGTAAAGAATTGACAAATAAATGAATAAAAATAAACTAAGAGGATTAAAGGCCTGGAGACTAAAACGTAAGAAGAACGGTTGCAGGATTTGGGTATGTCTAGTCTAATGAAAAGAAGGACCAGGGGAGACATGATAGCAAGACTCCAATATCTCAGGGGCTGCCCCAAAGAAGCGGGAGTCAAGCTATTCCCCAAAGCCCCTGAAGGCAGGACAAGAAGCAACGGAGAGAAACTAATCAAGGAGAGAAACAGCCTGGAATTAAGGAGAAATTCCCTGAATGTCAGGACAATCAACCAGGGGAACTACTTGCCACCAGAAGTTGTGGGTGCTTCATCACTGGAGATTTTTAAGAAGAGACTGGACAGTCCCTTAACTTGAAATAGTTATAGGTTCTCCTGCTTGAGCAGAGGGCTGGACTAGAAGACCTCCGAAGCCCCTTCCAGTTCTATTCTATTCTAAATAACGGGCCAGCCTTAATTGTTGATATAAGACGAGAAGTAAACTCGGTTTCTGTCCCCCCCGAGAAGGGGATACACGTACAATTCAAAATTTAAAAATTATTCTCATATTGGAGGGGAAAACAAGAACACCCAGTGGAACATTTCGATCGTTTTGGTTCGAACGACTGCAAGAGCTCGTCCCTGGAGTTGGATCACAGATAGTCCTCGATTTATAACCAGTTGCCTAGCAACCGTCTCAAGTTACAACAGAGCTACTTAGGACCCGGATTCGAAGTTCTGGATTTGCTGGGCCTCTTCCCCCCGCCCCCCCCCCGGTGGTCACGGGGCCACATCTTCTGGTGCTTGGCAACTGGCTGACACTTGCAACATCCTGTGGTCACAATTTTGTGATGTTTTTGCTGCAAACCTGTGTTTACTTCTAGTTTCCGGCGAGGGAGAGTCTCATAGCAAACGAGGGGATTGTTTAACAAGGGCTTGCGCCACCCCCCGCCCCACCCCCAAAAAGGGGTGGGGTGGGGGGTTGTAATATCAAGTTTGGTCACAGGTGGGCCTGTTTAACAACCAGCACCAATTGTGATAATCACTGTGGGCTCCAATACGGTTGTTAAGTTGAGGATTACCTCTAGACGACTTAATCTAAGACATTAATACAGATAAGTCCTCCGCTTATGACCGCACCCCCCCCCCAAGTGAGCCCAACATTTCTCTTGTGAAATGAGGCGTTCGTTAAGCGGGTTTTTGCCCCGCTTTGCGACCTCTCTCGCCTCTGTTAAGTGGATGGCCACGGCTGGTAAGCTAGCAACATGGCTGTTAAATGAATCCAGCCTCCGCATTCACCTTGTCCAGAGGTTGCAAAACTTGGGGGGGGGGGGGGGGGGGGGGGAATCACGTGACCTTGGGACACTGCAAGCACCAGAAGAAGTGGTCGTAAGTATGAGGCTGCAACGAAATTTCATTTCAACGTAGGCTGATTCGTGTGCATTCAAAGGGACAACGAAGTTATTCTAAACGTTCTGGATTTTGCTCACACCATCATCGGGATGTTACAAAGGTTGAAAAATAGTCGTAAGCCTCGAGTTACAGGCAGTCCTCGACTTACGACCACAGCGGAGCCCAACATTTCTTTTGCTAAGCCAGCCAGGGGGTTAAGGGAGTTTTGTCCCGCTTGACGAACTTTCCTGCCACTGCTGTTAAGTGAATCACTGCAGGGAGTTAAGTTAATCCCACAGCCGCTAAGTGAATCTGGCTTCCACGCGGACTTGGCTGGCCAGACGGTCGCAAAAGGGGGGGAGATCACGTAACCCTTCAACCGTCATAAACACGAGCGAGTGGCCAAGCCTCCGGATTTTGACCACGGGGGAATGGCGCAACGGCCGTTAAGTGTGAAAGGAAAAAAACAAACGGTCCCAAGTCCCAATGCCGGCGTTAAATTCGAACGGTCGCTAAACGAACGGTTCTTAAGTCGAGGACTGACTTCCGCTGGGCTGTTGTGGAAGGAAGCGGAACCATCTTGACGGGATCCGTCTGGTAATCCACTGGCTTTCCTGGACCAGGTGAGCTGAGCTGATAAAGAGGACTTTGATTTGCAGTTCAGATCCGCCTCCGGGTTCTTATCCAGAAAATATCTCCGCAGGGTCGGGCTCTGCTCCGGGGGAGACGCTTCTGGTAAAAGAGAGCTTACAAACACCCACTGAGTGACCGTTTGGGAAGCTGCAACGGCGCTGGAAAAAGGGACTTAAAAGGGAGCGGGTTTCACACCTACGACCAACCACTGCCGCATCCCCAGGATCGAAATCCAGATGTTTGGCAACTGACTTGTATTTATGATGGTTGCAGCGTCCTGGGAGGGGGGTCGCGTGAACCCTTTTTGTGACCTTCCCACAAACCAGGTCAACTGGGGGGGAGGGGGGAGAAGCCACATTCACTTAATAACTGTGTTCCTAAGAACGGCAGTGATCCGCTTAACAGCAGCAGCAAGAAAGGTCGCAAAACGAGGGTGCAAAGTTCGCCAAACAACCGTCTTGGTTAGCAACGGAAATTTTGGGGTCCGATTTTGGTTCGTTAAAGTCGACTTGTCCTCAAGGAATTACCCAGCTCCTGAGCTCAATTCCTTTTAAAACCAAATTTAAATGTTGGTCCCAGTCCTGCGACTTACTCCTCCCCCCCCCCAAGTCTGGCTCGAGGGCAAAATGGGGGACGTGGCTCCAAGAGATTTCCAACCCATTATCCACTCCTTCCAACGGCTTCCCCCTCCCCTCCCTTGGCTGAGCCTTCTGGTCGCTGTTGCCCCCTTTCCTGTCTCTTTCCCTCTCCAGACCAAGTAAGGAGATCGATGACGGAGGGCGTTCGTAGCTCAGGGTTCAAACTGCGGGGCTCCTTGACGCTCTCTCAGCTTGGCGGTTTTCTTGCAGACGTTTCATTACCCAAACTAACCAACGCCATCAGTGCTGGGAGGGGGCAGGGCTTGCTCTATGCAAACCCTGTGAACGTAGCACGGTTGGTATTACTTAGTTGGGTCACGAAACGCCTGCAAGAAAACAACCAAGCTCCGGGAGCACCAAGGACCCCACAAACTTCCTCCTCCTCCTCCCTTCTGCACTGATGACGTTCCCTAGTCAGGTCATGAAACGTCTGCAAGAAAACAACCGAGCTCAGAGAGCCCCTCCACGAAGGAGGTGGATAGCAGCCTGCATCTCATTGCTCCAAGGGCCTTTTTCCTCCTATAACAACGGATTGTGATGCTCGGTCCACCCAATGGCTGCCAAATTAGAAGTCTCTCGTGTACGGCACGCCGTTGCTACCACAAAAGCCTTATGAAGGGATGTCAAAGCAGGTCGCCGGAGCCAACAGTATTTATTCCTGCGAGCAGCCAGGATGGGGGGTTCCTTCTCGGCCCTTCCATCTCTGACCAAGAATCGGGGGCCTTATGGACGGCGAAAGGCCTCATTGCTAGGCATCCGAGAAGAACGACTGAGATAATGAGGGGACTGGAGGCTAAAACATAGGAAGAACCATGGCAGGAACTGGCTAGGGCTGGTTTCATGAGGAGGAAGTCTAGGGGGCGACAGGATAGCAATCTCCTAATATTTGAGGGGCTGCCATAAAGGAGAGGGGAGTCAACCTATCCCCCAAAACACCTGAAGGCAGGACAAGAAGCCACGGATGGAAACTTAAGGAGAGAAGCGACCTGGAATTAAAGGAGAAATGTCCTAACCGGGAGAAAAATTAACCAGTGGAACAGCTTGCCACCAGAAGTTGTGGAGGTTTTTTAAGAAAAGGCTGGGCAGCCATTTGTCTGGAATGGTGTAGGATATGCCTGTCTAACCTTGGGGACGTTTAAAGACTTGGAAACTTCAACTCCCAGAATTCCCCAGCCTGCATAGATGGCTGGAGAATTCTGGGAGTTGAATTCCACAAGTCTTAAACGTTCCAAGTTGGACCTCTCTGGTATAGGCTCCCCTGCTTACACAGGGGGTTGGACTAGAAGGCCTCTAAGGTCCCTCCCAACTCTCTTCTGTTATCATGTCCTTCCTTGTAATCTGTAACAGGTTACCATCCAGGCTTCCCAAAAGCCGCCTCTTCGGGACTGAAACTTTTAGGAGTGGTTCTCCAACTCATTCCCGTTTTAGAAATCCTCTCCATGCAGCCAGCAACTGAGGGGCACATCAAAGAGGGACGCACACGCAACCCATGTTTAATACACGCTTTCCACGGCACACGGAGCTGGTGAAGGACTTGTTTTTGCGCATTTAAAATGTTTATTCTTCACGTCTCCTCTGGAAGGACTCTTTGCCCAGCCGCTGGAGAGAGAGTCAACCCAATGCATTATCAAGTAATTCACCTTTGTGCCACAGTAACCTTATCTGAACGATCGTAAAAAGGAGGTAAGGCCTCCATAAACGGTGGAGAACTCCCTGGCAGGTGGCAAATAGCCAGGTCCGTTCTCAGTAGCGCCTCCGGGTAAAGCCGGAAAGGGCCCGGTTTAGGAAATGAAGGGACAAGGCTGACCAAGTGGACTGTGGTCCTTGGCCTCAACATCCCAAAGAGAGCGGAACTGTAAGCCTTTTACAAAACCCCAGACTTCTGAGGAAACGTTTTACAGGGAGGGTCCTTGGAGCTTCTCTGAGCCTGATGGGTTTTCTTGCCGATGTTTAATTGCCAAACTAGGTAACATCATCAGTGCTACGAGGAGGAGGAGGAGGACTGAGAGGTCCTCGGTGCTCTGTGAGCTTGGCTGTTTTCTTGCAGACATTTCATGACCCAACAAGGGAACATCATCAGTGCTAGAAGGGAGGGGGGGTTATGGAGGGGAGGAGGAGCAGGAGAAAGACTGTGTGGGGGGGTCCTCGGTGCTCTCCGAGTTTGGTTCTTTCCTTGCAGACATTTCATCACCCAACTAGGGAACATCATCAGTGCTACCAGCGTTATTGATTACTCTACTGTTACAACATCACTGAGGCTCTTCCCTAGTTGGGTAATAAAACGTCTGCAAGAAAACGAACCAAACTCGGAGAGCACCGAGGACGCCCCGGTCCTCCTCCTTCCCTTTCTCATTGTTCTCCAGTCTTGCCCACCTCCTCCCTTCTAGCATCCTCCTTCCTTTCTCGTTATCTTCCTCTCTGCAATCTCCCCCCCCCCTCCCATTGTAGCCCCGAGGTTAACTAGTTGGGTCATGAAACATCTGCAGTTAAACACCCACCAAGCTCAGAAAACATCAAAGACCCCACCCTTCAGTCCTGACCTACAAATATCCTCCTTTATCTGAACTTTTTACATAGGCTGGAGGAAACCAACAAACCACAGAGACCATTTTTAAATGCTGCGTAAATACCAGCAGGTTAGTGTCAGGACTAACAGATGCATTCAGACAAACAGTCATCTGTACCCCCTTAGAAGACACCAGGGCACACACACACACACACCCCCGGGGCTGTCGAGAGAACAGGAACCAACCGGAACTCCTCAGCAAGGCCGACGCCAGAATTTCCTTTCAAGCCCTCGCACCACAGGTCTCCAAATGGCTGACCTATATTGAGAGCAGCCAAGCCAAACAAAGAAAAAAAAAACACCCCATAAGGGAAACAAAGTCAGCTCCTTAAAGGTACAGAGTGAGCCTCCAGGAAGAAAATCCACAAAAATAATAGGAAGCGAGGAAGTAGTAAAAGGCCGTAAGTGAAGACTCAAATGTGCTTTTTCAAAAGGCAACTAGACTTTGGGGTTGTTTGTTTTTTTCCTCCCTCGAAGACATTTCCCTTCTCATCCAAGAAGCTTCTCCAGTTCTTCACTTCTTCGGAACTGAAGCAGCTTCCCGGGTGAGAAGCGAAGGGTTTTCAAAGAAGAAAAGAAAAAAGTCCAGCTGCCTTGGGAAAGAAGCACCTTTGGGAGACCCGTGACCTGGTTCCCTGAGAATCTCCACCAGGCAGGAAACAGTCAAGTTCCTTATACACGGGGCCGTTGTCTTTTTATTTTTATTTTTTTTTCCAAGGGAAATTGCAGCTGATTTCAAAGGTTTTAGAACTCTAGCCTGAGAGGCTGGTTATCGGTGGGAGTTCACCCAGATAGGACATGAGGATTCATGAAGGTTGGAGGTGGCTTTTACAACCGGGGGGAAGCAAATTTCCGTTTGTTCTCTGCCGCTATCCGCTTATTTCCTAGTTACCTGCCAAACAAAGCTCCTCTTTTTCTCCCTTGGTGAAATTCCTTTTAATTACAGAGATCCCTTTAGCAACCGTCCCGACGATGTTCCGGAAGCCTTTAGAAAGCTGGCTGCTCTCCCCTGCCTTGGGCTAGGGTGTTCGTGGAGCCCTGGGACGTAATTTGAACGGGACGTTGCAGCTTATCTGCACGGTTAGATTCATATTTTTTTTTAATTGTTTATCTATTTTACATCTAAGCTTGCCCAGAGTCATTCTGGAGTTGGTAACTTCTAAATCTAACAGCTTGGAAGGTATCTGCCCTTGGTAGAGCCAAGCTCACCCACAAAACCATAAACTTACTTTGGGAACGGCCGCCGAAAGTTAATGTATATGTAAGCGGATATTAAAAAGGGGGAAGGAATGAAGATCACGACAGCTAGAGGCACACAGTATTCTTAAGTTCTCCCAGCCTGATGTTTTCAAATGTGGTAAGAGGCCTATTTCCCAAATTCCCAGCCATGGGCCTTCTGGTAACCGTAGAGCATATACGAAGGCACCGGACTGAGGGACGGGTGAAAGAAAATAAAACAGTCAAGCATCTCCTAGCTATTTTTATTTTTTATTTTATTCACAAAAGCTGTTCAAAAGAATCGGTTACACTAATGTCAACGTTAATCTCAGCAGCCGAAAGAACAGGGCTGCACCGAACAGAAGTTTTTTTTAAAGACACACAATAACTTTCTTGCTAATCTTCATTAAATATAGCACGTCCCGAGAGGAAAGGACAGGCTGGACATAAAATACAGGCCAGGAGTGCGCAAGTTCTCAAGAAACACAAAACAGACAGGATACACTCCGTTTATCTATTTTACCAGGGTGTTGACCAAGATTTTACAAACTCTTTTCTAAGAGTTTTTTCCTATGTATTTTCTAAACAATGCTATGGCAACGATCGATCGCTATCTCTCGATATCTTAAAAAGGAAGCCACGAACGCTGCCGACACACGCAGGATCTTGCCTGACCGAAAGGCAGGGCCCTAAGTGGAGCTCGCTCCCAACGGTAATCCTTTTAATACAAATTAATCCTTTGCCGACTATCCAGAGGCCGCATCCCGGTTGCATGAAAATCACGAGGGAAGCGCCCAGGTCAGCATCAGAGAGAACGTATCTAAGGCAGACAGGCCTTCCTTTGTTTGACAGGCAAGTTTTGAGCAGGTACAGTTCAGAAGCAACACAGCCCATCACATACACAAGAAAGATGAATAACGGCCTTATTTTTCAGGACGGTGACAAAAAAAAACCACTGCCCCCCTCTCCATTTTCCAGCATCCCTTTTCCCGTGCTGAACAGCTTCTCTCTTTGCTCGTGAGTAATAAAGCTTAGATTTTTAAAAAAAAAAGACCTGGGAGGCAGAACAGTCCCGATGCCAGGGCCCCAAAGCCCAACCTCTACAAAATTCAGAGTCCAGCCCTCCCCAAACCGAGGAACAAGGCAGGGTCGTGTCAGCGACCCTCATAACGGCCAGCTTCTGCCATTTTCCTTCCCTAGGCTGCCTCCGTCCACCTTACTCTCGGCTCCCAACAAGAAAAATGCCTCGAGCAACTGCGAGAACGAGCACTTGTTTGAAGTCGAAGCAAGAAAGGCAAAGCAAAAGGAAAAAATAATATATATTTTTTTTTATTTGCAACTGTGTAAACAACACAAGCCAACCCAGCGCCGGGAAAAGAAGGGGCCCAAGTTAAACAAATGCAGAAAGCAAAGCCTCCCATGTGTGCTGCCAGTTTGTGTATAATTTAAACAGAAACAAATGCCGGGGAAAGAGAAATCGAACGCCACCTTCAATTAAACAGCCATTTGCCTTCCGCCGAAGGCAGCTCAGGGCCATCTTAAAAAAAGAGGCATGTTAGATGGAGAGGCAGGACACCCCCCCACCCCCCCACAGCTCCTCACCCGCAGACGCCGGGAGGCAAAATGGTTGGCCGAGACGCAGCAGCGTGGCCCAGCAGAAGCCGAGGGGAGGCAAGTCCCGGTTCCGCCAATGGGAACGGCTGCCAAAGAGGACGGGAGCCATTGAGACCCAGAGCTGGGGGCAACGGCCGCTCTCTCTCTTTCTCTCTCTTGTAGATGCGCTGGGGCGTAACTCTCAACCCAGACAATGGCTGGGAGGTGGCAGGGCCGGTGCCCAGCACAGGTCAGGCTGGGCCCTCGGTGTAACTGTCCTACGGGCACAGAATTCAGGCTACGGTTCTCCTCCTCCTCCTCCGCTTCTCCAGCCTCCTTCCCTTTCAGGGCGGGCTGGGCCCTTCCAAAGCCTCCCATCACACCAGCCACCTTGCCGGTCTGGGGTCATCGCTGCTTTCCTGCCGACCAGCTCAAAAGCAACTTTCAGCCGCCTCCAACAGCAACCCGGAGGCCCGGCCCGGCCCACGTCCGCAGGCAGGAGGAAGGGGAAGGCTCCAGACAAGGGCACAAAAGCCACCCGAGGCTCGCTTCCCCGCTGACCCTCCCGATCCAGAGGCGGCAGGCGAGGACACCTTAGCCTGTCGCACTGCTGCCTTCCTTTTATGGCTGCCGCCGCCGCCACCTCTACACCGCCTCTTCCCTGCGCTCCTGCCAGCTCCGGAGGCCTGCGCCACCCAGACTGCCTGCCTGCCTGCCTGCCTGCCTAGCGGGCAAAGGCACCTTCTTTCCGACCGGGCTCCCCGATCCCCAGGCAGGGGGTGGGTGGGGGTGGGAGTACCAAATGCAAACAATGGGCTGGGAAACCTGCAGCCGATTTCACGGCTGGAAGAGGAGGAGGAGGAGGAGCCGGAAAAACACCACCGGGCTATAAACAAAAGAGTAGGGCGAGGGAGGAAGCAGCAGCGCGAGCCTGCCTGGGTCTACTTGGGAGTAGCTGGCGCCCTCCTCCTCTTTCTCATCCACCTCCCAGCCAGGAGGGCCCCAGCCCAGCCCAGCCTCCCTCCCTCCCTCCCTCCCTGGACTCGGGCCTCGGAGGCTGATGGGGGAAAGGGGGGGGGGACACACACCAGGAGGGGCCCAATGGGCAAAATGGCGCTGGAGGAAAAGAGGCAGCGATCCCAGGCGGGTTGCCATGATGTCGGCGCCCTGCCCGGAGGGAACGGGAAGCGGCCAGGATAACAGGCGGCAGGGCAGGGATAACGGATGGGCAGGGCCGGCGGGAGGAAGAGGGAGGTGGAAGTAAGGAAAGGGGGGAAAACGAGGGAAGGGAGGTGGATGGATGGATGGATGGCAGAAAGGAAGGAAAAGGGAGGGAAGGGAGGAAGGAAAGCGGGAAAGAAGGAAGGAGGGAAGGGAGAAGGATAGATAGATGGAGGAAAGGAAGGGAAAGGCAGGGTGGGAAAAAGGAAGGAGGGAAGGAAAGAAAGGAAAAGGAGGGAAGGAAGGTGGATGGATGGAAGGAAGGAAGGGAGATAGCGGTGGAGGGAAGAAGGAAGAAATAAGGGAAGGAAGGGGTTAGGAGGGAAGGAAGGGAGAAGGATGGATGGAAGAAAGGAATGGAAAGAGAGAGAGGTAAAGGGAAGAAGAAAGGAAAGAAGGGAAGGAGGGAAGGGAGAAATGGAGGAAGAAGGAAGGAAGGAACGGAAAAGGAAGGGAGAAGGGTGGATGGATAGAAGAAAGGAAGGGGGGAAGAGAGAGAGAGGTGGAAGGAGAGAAGAGAGAAGGAGGGAAAGAAAGGAGGAGGGAAGGAAAGGAGAAGGATGAATGGATGGGAATGAGAGAGGGTGGAAGAAAGAAGGAAGGAAGGGAAAAGGATGGGTGGATGGAAGAAAGGAAGGGAGAGAGGTGGAGAGAGGAAAGAAAGAGGGAAAGGAGGGAAGGAAAGGAGAAGGAGGAATGGATGCGAATGGGAGAGGATGGAAGAAAGAAGGAACGAAGGGAAAAGGAAGGAAGGGAGAAGGATGGGTGGGTGGAAGAAAGGAAGGGAGAGAGAGGTGGAGAGAGAGGAAAAAAAGGAAAGGAGGGAAGGAAAGGAGGAGGAGGAATGGATGCAAATGAGAGAGAGGCAAAAGGAAGGAAGGGAGAAGGATGGGTGGATAGAAGAAAGGAACGGAGAGAGGTGGAGAGAGGAAAGAAAGAGGGGAAGGAAAGGAGGAGAAGGAATGGATGCGAATGAGAGAGAGAGGGAAAAGGAAGGAAGGAAGGGAGAAGGATGGAAGGGGGGGAGGCAAGAGACGGAAGGAGGGGAAAGGAGGGAGGACCGGGCTCTCTCTCGCTCACTCACCAGCACTGGAGGTGGAAGGCGGCCGGGCAGTGGTCGCAGCAGAGCAGGTCGCCGCCCTCCTTGCAGCTGTCGCAGCTGTCGTGGTTCGTGGCCCGCCCGCTGCGTCGCTGGGCGGCCGAGGAGGAGGAGGTGGCCGAGGATGACGGCGGCGGCGCCGGGTGGTGCGGGTGCGGGTGCTGCGGGTGCGGATGCGGGGCGCCAGGGGGGCCGGCTTGGGGGGCCGCCGGCGGGAGGGGCCCGTGCGAGACGGCCGGCGCGGAGGGGTGGTTGTGGTGCTGCTGCTGCTGGTGGTGGTGGTGATGGTGATGGTGGTGCGGAGGATGCTGCTGTTGCTGGAAGTGGTGCGCGGGGTGCCCGTCGCCGCCTCCTCCTCCTCCGCCTCCTCCTCCTCGCTCCGGCCGCCGGCTCCGCTTCTCGCTCCCGCCGCCGCCGCCGCCTCCTCCGTCGTCGCTCCGCGGGGGGGCCAACAGCGCCTGGATTTGCTGCGGGGGGGGGGGGGGGGGCAGGGGGGAGAGCCTGGGTCAGCCGGGCGCCTGGCGGGCCCCCCCCTCCCCCCCCTCCCCCCCCCCCCCCCCCCCCCCCCCCCCCCCCCCCCCCCCCCCCGCGCGCGCTCACCTCCATGAGGCCCCCCGTGGTGTCCAGGTCGTAGACCACCGTCTTGGCCTCCATCCTTTCCCACATCCAACGGCGAGGGCCGGGCCGCAGCGCGACGCTCAGGCCGGGCTGGCGAGGGGGGGCTTAGCCGCGGAGGGTGTGGGGGGGCGTGTGGGGAGGGGGAGGGGGGGCAGACTCTCCGGCTCGGCCTACCCGACGGGCCTGAGGGAACCCTCCGCCGCCTCAGCCTCCGCCTCCGGGACAGCCCGCGGGTCGGCTGAGGGGACGGCTGCCATGACAGGGGGCGGGGCCCGCGCTGCCGCTGAGGGGAGGAAGAAGAAGAGGAGGAAGAAGAGGAAGAAGAAGGTCGCCCCCCGCCGCCGCCGCCGCCGCCTCACACGCAGGGCCCCGCCGCCGCCACCGCCGCTGCCACAGCGTTCGTCGCGCAGGCGCACCGCCGCCTCCCCGCCGCCCCGGGAGCATGCGCGCGGCGGCGGGCCTCTGCCGCGCAGGCGCGGGGCGGACGCACCAAAAAAAAAAAAAAAACACACACCACAGCACGCTCCGGGTCGGTGGGGGGGGGGGGGGGGAAGGAAGCGGGTTGGGTCCTCCGTCGCGCCCATGCGCGAGGATACAGCTTTTTTTTTTTTTTCCCCTTCCCCCCTCCTTTCTCTCTGTTCCCCCTCCCTCCCGTTCGGCTCCGTTTCCGCGCCCCTTCTTGCCCGGTCTGTGTGCGCAGGCGCCGCGCCGCTCCCAGGCGGCCTCGATTTGCGCACGCGCGGCGACTCCGGCACTATTTTTGTTTCTTTCCCAGGATCTTTCTGCGCAATCGCGTTCCCCCCGTTTTTTTCCCCTCTTTCCGTTACCATTCTGATTTGCGCATGCGTCATCCTCTCCTCCTAAGCTTTGCGCCTGCGCGGAATGACCTTTTATTTTATTTTTTTAAAAAATGATTAATTGCAGATGTACAACCCCGTTGATGGTCGTGATTTAAAACAACGTCTTAAACACGGTTCGAGCTAATAACTACGCGAGGGATATTTTACTTGCTCCCTATTTTTTTCTGGACGCAGGTGCTCCGTTGCGCATGCGCGGGATCCGCGTTCTATACCAGGCAGTCGGGCGGTCGGAGTAACGGGAGCTGGGTTCCTTGACGCATGCGCAGAAAGGGCCAGGACGTGAGTCTGCGCACTACCGGCGAGCAGGACTGCGAAGGGAAAAGGGAGCAGTTCTTTTGTTCGCGCGCCGATTATGCCGGCCCTTTTCCGAGGCTCTGCAAAGGGCAGCGGCGGACCGGTGCTACGACAACCCTGCAGTGTAGTCCGAGGGATTTCCCATTACATAGCCGGAGAATGGTGGACTTGGGGGGCATCTTTGGGCCACAAGGAAGAGGGTGGGGCGCGCTGGAGCCTTAGGAAGAAGGTGGGGGCTTGCAGATCACAATTTACACCGGTACCCTTGGGGTGGGATTCAAAGACCTTAACAACCGGTTCTGTGGGCGTGGCCTAATTGGGGTGTGGCTTGGTGGCCATGACTGGATGGGCGTGGCTTGTATGTAAATATTTCTGTAAATACTGGATTTTTTTATATAAAAAAGAGCAACTTTTACCCAAAATCAGGCAAAGCAAAAATTGAGTTGCTTGCAGAATCACAGATTCACTCAGAGATCTACCTTTCTGCCATCTGCTACCTGAGTCTGCCCTCCGTAATAGAAGCTTCGGTCCTAAGGAAGGTTCAGCTCTGCTCTCAGGCCACTTCTCCTCCCCCTCCCTCTGGAAGGGTCCCTGGGAAGATAATGCCCGTCCTGTAAAGCAGTTCTTATTCTCCAGGGTCGCAGGCTGGAATTGGGGAGGGGATCCTTCCTTGGGACCGCTTTGCTCGTGGTGGGGTGGGGAGGAAGCCCTGGGGGTGCATTGCATTTGCAGAAAGTGGAATTGGACGTTTCTTTGGGGGGGGGCAACAGAGGAAAGGGGGCACAAGGTGGGAGGAGCCAGAGGACAGGGTGCCACGCTGGGCGTTAGAGATTTTTTGGGGGGGCGGGGCATGGAATCAGTTTTGTTCTTTGCAGAAAAGCTGGAATAATTAGCAGAATATCACGGTTCTGCAGAAGGCATCCAATCCCTGTTTGGGTGGGCCAGCACAAAAGATTGCCATTCAGAGGAGTCCCTGGTGATCTCTTGAGCTCGGTTGTTTTCTACTAACCGTGGAGGTAGTTCAATAGGAATAGAACAAGTAGAATAGAATAGAAAATAGAATAGGAATAGAATTAAGAACTAAGAACTTTAGAATTTAAATAGAATGGAATGGGATAGAATAGGAATAGAACTAGGAATTAAGAACTAAGAAGAATAGAATAGAGAATTAAATAAAATTAAAAATTATATATTGCAATGTCCTGCCTGTCAATGAATACTTCAGCTTCAACCATAACAGCACAAGAGCACACAATAGATACCAACTCAAGGTTAACCGCACCAAACTTGATTGCAGGAAATACGACTTCAGCCACAGAGCGGTCAATGTCTGGAATCCTCTACTGACTCTGTGGTTTCTTCCCCAAACCCCAAAAACTTTAACCGTAGACTGTCTACTATTGACCTCACCCCTTTCCTAAGAGGTCTGTGGGGGGCCTGCATAAGCGCACCAACGTGCCTACCGTCCCTGTCCGATTGTTTCTTTTTTTTTCTTATTCGTATCCATTTCATGTATTCATAACTGTGTTTATACTTATACCTATAATCTTATAATTGCTTGACAAAATAAAAATAAATAAAAAATAGAATGGAATGGAATGGAGAATAGAATAGCATATAGAATAGAATAGAATAGAATAGAATAGAATAGAATAGAATAGAATAGAATAGAATAGAGGAATAGAATAGAATAGAGAATAGAATAGCATAGAATAAAGGAATGGAATTAGAATAGAGTAGAATAGAATAGAATAGAACAGAATATTGGAATGTAGAATAGAATAGAATAAAGGAATAGAATAGAATAAAGGAATAGAATAGAATAGAATAAAGGAATAGAATAGCATAGAATAAAGGAATGGAATGGAATTAGGAATAGAGTAGAACAGAATAGAATAGAATAGAATAAGGGATAGGATAGAATAGAATATGGAAGGGATGTCAAACTCAAGGCTTACGGGCTGAATCCGGCTCACGGGGTGCTTAAATCCGGCTTGCAGGGCCAGCCTGGAAATATCCAAGGATGGGGCCGCGATGCCCCTGGCACCTAAAATGGGCGGGGGGGGGGCGCTGCATCCTGTTTTCACCCTCCATGAAAAAAACAGGGTGAAAAAGGGCCCGAAAATGGCCGGCAGAGCGGTGCAGGAGGCCATGGAGGGTGAAAACGAGGTATGGGGGAGGGGGGGGCGTGCATGGACACCCCGCCGTGTCTCCTTTGGGCCGGCAGGGGTGCTGCAGGAGGCATCCGTCTGCCCGCCAGCCCGTGAGGGAGAACTACAATGCTTATCCGGCCCTCGGAATCCAGTTTGATACCCCTGGAGTAGAGAATAGAATAGAATACAGAGGACAAGAGAATAGGAATAATATTAGGAATTAAGAATAGGACAGGACAGGACAGGACAGGACAGGACAGGATAGGATAGACCGTTTCTGATAAATGGCGGTCCAGTTTCTTCTTGAAAGCCCCCTGAACTTCCAAGGTCAACTTCTGTTCCATCGGTGGATTGTTCTCACTGTCCAAAAATTCCTCATTTCCAGGTTGAATCTCTCCTGGATCAGTTTCCATCCATTATTCCTTGTCTGGCCTTCGGGTGCTTTAAAGAAAATAGCTTGACCCCTCTTCCTCCTCTCTTGGGCAGCCCCTCCCTCAAATATTGGAAGATGCTCTCCTGTCTCCCCTGGTCCTTCTCTTCCCTAGACTAGCCAGGCCCAGTTCCTGCAACCATTTTATCCTCCAGCCCCCTCATCATCCTGGTTGCTCTTCTCTGCACTTTTTCTAGAGTCTCAACATCTTTTTTATAGTGTGGTGACCAAAACTGAATGCAGGACTCTAGGTGTGGCCCTTACTAAGGCTTTATAGAGTGGTATTAGTACCTCCCTTGACCTCGATTGTATCCCTCCGTTAATGCAACATAGGATTGCATTGGGTTTTTTGGCGGCTGCTGCACAACATTGGCTCCTATTTAGCTGGTTGTCCACTAAGACTCCGAGATCCCCCTCCCAGTTCCTGCTATTGAGCCTGGTTTCACCCGGTCTATTATAGGTGTCCTTTGGGACTTTCTTCCCTACGTGTAGGACTTTTTTTGTTGTTGGGGGTTCACAGCTCATTGTCCAAGGGGTGCAAACATATTCCTGGCCACAAAACCGCAGGAACCATGAAAAAGGGCCACAGATATTTTTTTTGTTGTTGAGAAAAGCTCTAGCTCCCTAGAATTGATAGTCCTCAAGTTACAACCACTTTAGGGACCGCTGAAAGTGACAGTGGCCCTGAAAAAAAAAAAGTGAATTAGGATCGTTTTTCACACTTATGACCATTGCAACATCCCCATGGTTGTGAGATCAAAATTCGGACGCTTGGCACCTGGCTCTTCCTCATGATGGTTGCAGTGTGATCTGGCGGGGGGTGGGGGGGTGTTCCGTTAAACGAAGTCAATGGAGAAACCAGATTCACTTAACAACTGTGTTCCTAACTGAATGGCTGTGGTGATTCATTTAACCACTCTAGCGAAAAAGGTCGTAAAATGGAGCAAGGACTCATTCCACAACTGTCTTGCTTGATAACGGAATGTTTTGGGCTTCATCGTAGTTGGGAGTCCAGGATTTCCTCTCTGGGAAATCAAAATGGCGGCCTCTGGATTTCCCCCCAACCAAAATGGCGGCCTCAGCTCCCAGAATCCTCCAATCGGCATGTTGGTTTTCATGGCCTCCGATATTTTTCCAGATCTCGGATCCTGCTGTGGCCCACCGGTGGCTGACAGAGCTGGCAGCAGAACCAGACAGTAGCGAGGAGGTTGAGGAGGAACCTGGGCCGTTCCTGGAGGCCGAGGAGGGCTCGGACGAGGGCTCTGCGTCAGAGGCAGAGATGGGGCCAGGGCAGACTGGCAGTCATCAGCTGCCTTTGGGCTCGGACAGCAGTGAGGCGGGGGAGCTTCTGGAGCCGGTTCCCTGCCTGCGCATGCACAGAGCTGCCGAAAGAAAGGCACAATTAAGAACTCGGGGCCGACATGGGAGTAAGGCCACAGGTGGATGATGAATGGCCCCTCCCATCAAGATTAAATGAGGAGCAAAAGGGGAGGGGGGCTTTTGCAGAAAACAATTCATTCGTTCGTTTGTCCATTCGTGATGATCTGCCTGCATAACCGAGCCCTTCCCTGCCAGCACTGAGCGTGGAACTATTTACCGGGCAGCGTTCCAGGATTGATAAAGGTCTGAGCTCATTAGCGTAGCTTCGCAAGGCTGTTGGCCAAGCCGTTGGCTGACTTGTGAACGAAATAAATCCACATTAATGTAATAAAAGAGGTTTTTGCCGGGGTTCAGAATTAATTTAGTGGTTTTTGGGGGAGGCTTAGGACAGAACACCTCCCTTCTGGAAAAGCAAGTCACCAAACCAGACCAGACTTTTTCTAAAACACCGGTTTATTCATCAAACAGTCCAAAAAAAGTTGGCCCACCCTCCCTTCCCCTCACCCCCCCCACCCCAAGATTTCCCCCCACCCCACCCCCACTTGCAAAGGGGGAAGGGACGAGCTCTGTAGTTTGACATTGAATGATAAAAAGCTCCCCTCATCTCCAGACCTCCCCCCCTCCCGGAGGGGACAACCCAGGGGGCTGGAGACCACCCTGGTCTTCCCCAAACGGTCCAGGCTTCTCATAGAGAAGGGAGGGGGGTGGATTTTGGAGGAGGGGGAGGGAGGAGCCATGAGAAGAGCTGCTGCTAATCCATCCTCCTCCCAACTTTCGGGGGGGGGGGAGTTTACAAAACGAGGGTAAGGGGTGGAGAGATGCAAGCCCCCCCCCCTTGGGATTCAAGGACAGGGACGTCTGGTCATTTGCAGGGAAGGTCTAGAATGGGTGGGCTTCAGCCAGAGTGTCCCCCCCCCTCTCAAAGGCCATGGGTTTCTGGGCCTTCTCCAGGCCTGGGACTGAAATGTCGGGGTCACCAAGAGGTCTATGTCCTTTTGTGGAGATCTGGAAGGAGGGGATGACCCCTCTTGGTGACCCAGAGAGTCTCCTTTGAAGGGATCTCTTCTAAGTTTGGAGGCCATGTCTGGAACAGGTTCTGCCCATTTTTAGGTGGCCAATTCTTTGTGGAGGTCCTTACTGAGACCTGGAGGACGAGACCATTCCTCTTGGTGACCAAGGGATCCTCCTGGATCCCTCCCAAGATTGGAGGCCGCGACTTGTAGCCTTTCCTAAGGGCCCAATTCTTTGCGGAGGTCCTTACTGAGACCTGGAGGATGGGAATCGTCCTTGGTGGACCCAAGAATTCTGGATGCCTCCTAAGACTGGAGCAGGGGGGGGGTCCCCCCAAAGTGGGCTACTTTAAGACGTGTGGACTTCAACTCACAGAATTCTCCAGCCAGCTGGCTGAGGAATTCTGGGAATTGAAGTCCACGAATCTTAAAGTGGCCAAGGTTGGAGATCCCAGTTTTAATACAGGGTACAGGTGATTGAGGCCAGGGGCTTCTTGGCTAGTTGAGCCCACCTTCTCCTTCCTGAACTCGCTGTTTATGACCTGGAGTAAGAGGAGAATGGGAGAAGATTCCAGGTGGCCCTTCCACCTCATCAGGAAGGAACAAATGAATTGTTTACAGGATACGGGAGTTGAAGTCCACCAGTCTTAAAGTGGCCAACTTTGGGGACCTCTGGACTGGAGATAGGGAGAGCATGTCTCACAGCGATCCTGACCCTTCCTAAGTGACCGGTCCCAGCCAGCGTGCGTGGAGGTGGACTGGCTTGAGGTGGGAGGGTCGCTTTGTGTGGGGAACCATGGGTCTCGGCTCTCTCCAGCGTCTGCAGGACCCCACAAGATCATCCATGCTTCTACCATCAAAAAAAGGTCATGGGATCCAGTTGCAATCCTGAAGATGATCTTAGCTGGGTCAAAGCAGGTTTTATATTCAATCCTTACAAGATCCGGCCTGATCCTTACTAAAGTGTTAGCTTAACAACCGTACATTTATTGATGGTTGGAAGTTTACAAAAGAACTAGAAAAAAAACCCGGCTTGGGACAATTTTTCACGCTTAACGACCGTTGCAACATCCTCATGATCCAAATTCAGAGGCTTGGCAAGCGGTTCATGTTTATGACGGCCATAGCGTCCCAGGGACACGACCTGCCACCAAGCAAAGGCCACGGGGAAGCCAGATTCACTTAACAACAACGTTGCTCTCATAGGAACTGCACCGAATCGCTTAACAACAGTGGCTAAGAACGGTCTTAAAATGGGGCAAGACTCACTTAACAACCATCTCACTCAGCAACATAAATTTTTGGGCTCAATTGTGGTCATTAAGTCAAGGGCCGTCAGAAATGGTGTAGGGTCTCCTGCTTGGGCCGAGGGGCTGGACTAGATGACCTACAAGGACCCCTCCAACTCTGATGATCTGTTAAAGCAATCTGTCTGCAGAAAAATACTGAAAGTGGATTTCAAATGTGTGTTGAGCTGGTGTCTTCAGAAGTGCCGCCGGACCCCAAAGATGGGAGGAGAAAGGTGTTAAAGACATGTGTGTGTGTGTGTGTGTGTGTGTGTCTAGGGCCCCTTTGGCTTGGGGGTTAGAGTGCAGGATTGCAGGCTGACTCTGCCCACTGCCAGCAGTTCAAATCCCGCCAGGCTCCAGGTTGACTCAGCCTTCCGTCCTTCCGAGGTGGGTAAAATGAGGACCCAGAGTGTTTGGGGGTCAGAGGCTGACTCTGTAAACTGCTTAGAGAGGGCTGTAAAAACACTATAAAGCAGTATATAAGTCTTAAGTGCTGTGGCTTAGGAAGGAGGAAAGGAAGGAAGGAAGGGGAAATGAAAGGAAGGGAAAATGAGAGGAAGGAAAGAAGAAGGCGGGCAGGCAAGCAGAGAAGGAAGGAAGAGGAGAAGAAAGGAAAGGAAATGAGATGGAAGGAAGGAAGGAAGCCATGGTGGTGGGGTGGCTAGAGCGTCTTAAGTGCTACGGCTTAGGAAGGAGGGAGGGAAGGAAGGAAGGAAGG
>NW_020769605.1:184617-194986 GCF_900518735.1 Pseudonaja textilis
GGGGGGCACAAAGAGGACTAGAAACACGTTCTTCTTTCGTTTTATTCTCTTTTTTTTCTCTTTTTCTGGCTCTCAAACAAGCGGTACTATTTATCGTCTCCTTCCAGCTTTCAACCCTTCTTCATCCTCATTTCCCGGGACGTCGCCCTGAGCTCGGAATAACAAATGGGGCCAAATTAACGCCCATAAATCTCAGAAAGCGGCAAAGCGACGCCATAAATCACACGTTTCAATTCCTACCTGTGCTAAGAGCTGGAGGTTTTTATTTTTTCTCTTCTTCTTCCTAACCATCTTCCAATCTGAGATACCAGCCGGCATCGGGAGAGGGGGAGGGGGAAAAAAAGGGGGAAATTTATGGATTTAGCTACGTGTTCAGTAAATACAGAGAGCCAGCCTGCCCTCTATTAATTAAGCAATTAATTAATTTTAATGATGATCATTGCCGTTTGTTCCCCGGGATAGCTTGGGGACCATCAACGCAAACACATTGGGGTGGCCCAATATTGTGATTTTTAATTTTTTAATTGTGGTTGTGGGAAGACTCAAAGGAGAGGAAGGGAAAGGAAGGAAATGCCTGCTTTAACCTGCGGCACTCATTGCCACAAGGTGTAAGTTCGGCCCCTAAGTTGGATAGTCGATTTATTTATTTTTAATGTTTACAATCATTCTATCTTTTATTTCGACCATGTGTATTGTACTGGGCTAACCATTATAATTAATACTTTTCTTTACTAATGTAACAATGATCACATTTCCTTATGACGGTTACATAACATATCTATTATTTTTTTTAGCAATCTTATTTCTTATATATTCATCTAGTCCATTTTAATTTGTTTTATTTTAGCAACCATTGATAAAATAAATCCCATACCGTATAGTATTCCGTTTCTACTTTTTCTTTGATTACCAATGTTAATCTATTCGTCTCTGTACATTCAAATATTTTTCCATTACTTTTCCCTCTATCGATATCTTATCGCTTTTCCAATTCAGAGCAAATACAATTCTAGCTGCTCTTAATACATATATAATTAAATATGTCTTTTTCTTTACCGTATGTAGCTACCATTCAGGTACCATTCCTAATTTTAAAGGGCTAGTTACACCGACTCTAAACCAATCCCAATCTACTTTCTCCATTTTAAATTGAGTGGACTTCCAGCTCCCAGAATTCCCCAACCAGCATAGGAATTGATGTGCACATATATTGAATTTTGTTGGCTGGGGAATTCTGGGATTCTGGTCTTGAAGTGGTAATTCTGGGAGTGGAAGTCCTCCCCTCTTAAAGCCTGCTGGCTGGGGGATTCTGGGAGTGGAAGCCCTCCCCTCTTAAAGCAGGCTGGCTGGGGGATTCTGGGAGAGGAAGCCCTCCCCTCTTAAAGCATCCTGGCTGGGGGATTCTGGGAGAGGAAGTCCTCCCCTCTTAAAGCATCCTGGCTGGGGGATTCTGGGAGATGAAGTCCTCCCCTCTTAAAGCAGGCTGGCTGGGGGATTCTGGGAGTGGAAGCCCACCCCTCTTAAAGTGGCCAAATTTGAGAAGCACTGATCTAAACCTCAGCTTTTTATTTGCTGCAAACTTCACGCAGGCAACCCTTGACTTACGACCACAATTGCGACCTGAATTTCCATGGATATCAGCGAGTGGGTTATTCTAAGAGTCACCACCTCGATTTTATGAACCTTTTCGCCCGCACGGCTGCTAAACGAATCCCTGCAGTTTGCTAAGTGAATCGCGTGTGGTAAAGCAATTCTGGCCTTTTGGGAGAACAACTATTGTAAAATATGCGCCTGCATTTTGATCACAGGCCTGTGGCGACGTTGCAACGGTTGTTAAGTCCACGGATCAATCCATCCCCCCCTTTTTTTTCAGTGCCGTTGTTACCTCAAGCGGAATGGCTGCACAAGTCGAGGTCTAAATAACAACCAGACTTCTGCCTTATTCCGCCCTCTTTGTCAACACAGTTATTACCTAATTTCTTGGATGTTTAATCCTGCGAAGTGCATCTTAATGACAGAGGCGCCAAAGAATGATAAGTGAGTTCATTTATATTAATGAATAGCGAAAGCATTCACAGCGAACGGTGGAGCTAAGGGCTTCCGGTAAGGGCTTGAACAGGCAGTCCTTGACTTGCAATGGTTCATTTAATGACCGTTTGGGGGTGGGCTTCAAGAAAATTTAGCAAGGGGCTCTCTGCCTAGTGGCTGGGCGGGCGTGGCCTAGTCAGCCTCCTGCTTGACGGTTGTGGTGGTGAGCGTTTTCGCCCTCCCTGGGCTCTGGAGGCTGCGCGCCGCTTCCTTTTTTAAACACTGTGTTCCCAGCTGCGGCTAATGAAGGGAATCAGGGCCTTTTCCTCCCCCGTAAGCCAAGCAACTCGTGTTGCTCCCTTCTCCGTTCCTCCCTGCGTGGCCCTAGGATGAAGAGGGGGTGGGCCTCCAAATTCCCTCTCCCTTGTTCTACCTCTTCCCTGCTCTGCCCAGCCGGACTTTGCCCTTCCCCAGTGTGAAAAATATCATCATAGGTCACCTTTTCCAGTGTCGTAACTTTGAACGGTCACTAAATGAACTGATGTAAGTTGAGGACTACCTATATTTATATTGTTTATAAAGGGGATGTTTGTATTTGTACTACTTCTATATTTACATCTTCTATATATATATAAAAACGAAATTACCCCTCACGCATCATCACAAAATCTCCAGAACCGTAAAGCCTACAAACTTGAAATGTGGCCCGTAGGTTCCTCTTGGCTTCTAGGGGCTTACTAAGAAAGGTGACCATCAGAGCATTTAGAGTATTTCCATTATTATTATTATTATTATTATTATGAATATCATCTACACGCTCTGATGCTAAGGAGTTCTACTCCCCCTCCCCACCTAAAAAAAAAGAAATCTCTTCCAAAGGCAAAACACAAGCAGAGGAGTTTCACTTTCACAGCACCAAGCTGCTTTAGTACAGAGCAGTTGAGCTAAGCCACGCCCAGGCTCCTTGCTGTCTCCTCCTTGCTCACACAGCAATACTCTTTCAGTTTCCAAACAGCCTTCAACTCTCTCACACATTGAAAGGACGCTAGGCCAGATCAATACCGATGGAGGCTGGTAGGCAGAGCCAGAATTTTCTTCCCCCTTATTTTCCTCCCCCAAAACTAAGCCGGACCACACAGTCTCCTAGCGAAGCACGGGTATCGAGCTAGTTATTTATAAAGGAGATATTTCTTTTTCTACTTTGACTCTACTTATGTTTATATTCATCTCGTTTACGAAGGAAACATTTCTATTTCTTGTTCTATTTCCATTTCTACTTTGATTATTTATAAAGGGGGACCTCGGTTTAAGACGCAGCTGCTTTCATGCGCCGTCTCCAGATGGGATGTCCAGCCAAGGCCACCAACTGTCAGGCTTTCTCCTATTCCTCCTTCCCAACTGGCCAGTTCCCGCACCGGGCGCCGCGGCTTGGCACCCTTCCATGCTGGCATCTGGGCCTGTCTGTCGGCTGCACAGACGGGCAGAGAATATCGCCAGCTGCTGCCCGGATCTTCCCCATCCGTGTCTCTCTCACCCTGCGATGTGGGGGCTTCAAAAGGCGGCTTGCGCTTTTGTCTCAGACTCGAACGCAGGGCTTTCCTCTTTCTCTCCCTCCATCCCTGCCCCTCCCTCTTCCCATCTCCTTCCTTCTTTCCTTCTTTCCTTCCTTCCTCCTTCCCTCCATCCCTCCCCCTCCCTCTTCCCATCTCCTTTCTTTCTTTCTTCTTTCCTCCCTCCCTCCTTCCCCTGTTGCAGGACGACCATGGTGCCCCAAACGGCCAGCTCCAATTAGAGGAAGAATGCAGGGGCCCCGTGGCAAATCGTTCCATATTGTTAAAATTAAAAAATAAAAAATGAAACAGCTTTGGATGATTAACCGGCCGCCCAAAACAAAAACAAGAGAGGAAATAAAGGAGAAAAGGCCGGTGATCCTTTTGCAAACATATCGCGGCTGAAATTGTTGCCGGAGCTCCGTTACTGACACGCCGAGGCCAAAAAAAGGAAAAGGCAAAAAAAAAAAAAAAAGGCAGAAAGAAACCTCAGGACGTAATTACTGTCTTTTCAGGGTCCAAGCAGAACGCTTCTCGCTGGGCCGATATTAAAATAAAAAAAAGTATAATAAAACCCCTTTTCTCTGTCTCTCTGAAGCTTCAGGATTTAATTGCCACAACCATCAGGGCGATTTTGCGCCGCCGCGATTTCTATCTCGTCCCCTGATTTCCAAGTCTGGCCTTTGTTTGTTTTTTCCGCCCAGCGGCAAGAATAGAGTTTTGCGCTTCCCTGTTGCTTTTAATACTGTTTACCGCTCTCGATTTGACGTTCGTATATTTTTCCGTTTTCCTCCCTAATTCCCGGCTCTAATTGATTTGCAGACTGTCCAGAGGAGTGCCATTATTGGAGGCCGCTAAATCACAGTAAACAAAACCAAGCGCACCAATTACAGCGAGATGCTCTCCTTCTCTTTGAGCCAAGGACCACAGAAGGCTCCGCAAAAAATAAATAAATAAATAAAAATAAACACATAAATATAATCGTCCCAGCTGAGCGGCATTCGCTCGCTCCGCCCTTCCCTCAGTTGCCAGCCCATACAATCTATGCCAGGGGACGCGGTGGGCTCCGTGGCTCAGACGCTGAGCTTGTCGATCAGAAAAGCTCGGCAGTTCGAATCCCTAGCGTTGCCTAGTCATGGAGCGAGCTCCCGTGGCTTGTCCCAGCTTCTTTCGAACCGAGCAGTTCGAAAGCATGTTAAAAAAAAAATGCAAGTAGAAAAATAGGGACCCCTTTGGTGGGAAGGGAGCTGCGTTCTGTGTGCGCCTTCGGCAGCGTTTAGTCCTCCTGGCCACATGACCACGGAGACGTATTTGGACAGCGCTGGCTCTTCGGGTTTGCAACGGCGATGAGCAGCGCCCACTAGAGCTGTGATGGTGAACCCAGGGCATGTGTGCCGCAGGCGGCACACAGAGCCATTTGTGCCGGCACGTGAGCTGCAGGCCAAACTTACCTCACTGCGCATGTGTGCACGTCACAGCTGATTTTGGGCCGGTTTGAGGCCTTTTTCGGCCTCCCAGAGGCTTCAAGAAGGCTTCTGAAGGCTTTTCAGACCGAAAATTAGGCCTGTTTCATCACTTCCTGTTTTTCAGGAATTAACGGAAGTGACGAAACGGGCCTAATTTTCAGCCTGCAGAAGCCTTCCTGAAGCCTCCGGGAGGCCGAAAAAGGCCTCGAACCGGCCAAAAATCAGCTGTGAGGCGCAGTGCCGATAAGGGCACAGTGGGGGGCAGGTGGGGATTGCGTGTGCATGCGTACGGGGTGCGGGGGGGCACGTTGCCTTCTAGGGGCTGGCCCCCAAGCGCGAGCATGCAAGTGCGCCCACAATTTTTGGCACAGGAGCCCAAAAGGTTTATCCACCACTGCCCTTGAGCCAGGAACGACTAGCGTGGATGCGCGAGGGGCACCTTTACCTTTTTACCTTTACAATCTATGCCTCCCTATAAGCACATTTACAAAGGGGGGGAAAAAAGCCTTAAAACTGCCCATTTGGAAAGAAAAGGCCGCCTTCTTAAGTGCCGAGAACGCTTTTCTTTCCCCGCCTTTCATCCATCCTAAAGTCGGCAGCCCAACATCTCCCGTCTTCCATTTTCTCCCTCCCTGTGCCAGCCACGTCTCTCCTATTGTTAGGGGTATACGAACGGGGAGCGCATTTATTCCTGGTTTTAAAAGGGGGACACACACACACACACACACACACACAAAAACCCATGACATGCAAAGAGACATTTTCTGGAGGGCGCAAAAGAACAAGATTCCCGCCAGAGAGCGGGCTTGGGCCTTTGTTTGCGGTTAGCAAGCTGGGAGCGTCTCTCTTTTTACACCCGCTGCCAATGACGGGCAGCGCGTTGAAACGCATCCAGCGATTTGTAAGGGACGTGGGCTTTTTCACACACACACTCCCCCCTTTTTTTTTGGCATTGGTGTCGGTTGAACAGACTCGCTGCCCAGCACGGCTCCGCGGTATGTGCCCGGAAGAGGAATCAATGTGCCTTTCGTGGCATCGCAGCCGACGGTTTTCATCATTCTCAAGGGTGCGGTATAATTGATAAGGAGAGCCATGCAAACGTGGGGGGAATATTTCTACTTCTAATTCTATTTCTATGATTTACATTGATATTGCTTATGGAGGGGTGATTTCTACTTCTATTGTTTATAAAGGAAATTGATTAACAAGTTGGAAGGGACCTTGGAGGTCATGCAGTCCAACCCCCTGCGTAAACAGGAGACCCTACACCATGTCTGACAGATAGAAGCCCAGTCTCTTCTTAAAAGCTTCCAGGGATGAAGCTCCCACCACTTCTGAGGGCGCCCCACTGATTAACAAATTGAATAACAGCCTTGGAAGGGACCCTATAGGTCATCTAGTCCAACCCCGCCCCCAAGAGGGAGACCCTACACCATTTCTGACCAATGGCAGTCCAGTCTCTTCTTGAAAGCCTCCAGGGACGAAGCTCCCACAACTTCTGAAGGCAACTTCTGTTCCATTTGGTTCTTTGTTCTCACTGTCAGAAAATTCCTCCTTATTTCCAGGTTGAATCTCTCCTGAGTCAGTTTCCATCCATTGTTCCTTGTTTGGCCTCCGGATGCTTTGGAGAATAGCTTGACCCCCTCCTCAAATATTGGAAAAATAGACCCCCTCAAGTATTGGAAGATGCTCTCCTGCCTCCCCTGGTCCTTCTCTTCCCTGGACTAGCCAGGCCCAGTTCCTGCAACCGTCCGTCGTATGTTTGAGCCTCCAGTCCCCTAAATCATCTTTTTATAGTGTTGTGACCAAAACTGGATGCAGGACTCTAGGTGTGGCCTTACTAAGGATGGATGGATGGATGGATGGATGGATAGATAGATAAATAGATAGATAGATGGATGGTTAGATAGTTACATAGATGGATGGATGGATGGATGGATGGATGGATGGATGGATGGATGGATGGATAGATAGATAGATAGATAGATAGATAGATAGATAGATAGATAGATAGGTAGGTAGATAGATAGATAGATAGATAGATAGATAGATAGATAGATAGATAGATAGATAGATAGATAGATACATAGATGGATGGATGGATGGATGGATGGATGGATGGATGGATGGATGGATGATAGATAGATAGATAGATAGATAGATAGATAGATAGATAGATAGATGACAGACAGACAAACAGACTAGACTAGCCAGGCCCAGTTCCTGCAACCGTTCTTCATATCTTTTAGCCTCCAGTCCCCTCATCCTCCTGGTTGCTCTTCTCTGCACTTTTGCCAGAGTCTCAACATCTTTTTTTAGCTTTTAAAGGCTTTTCATTAAACCAGTGAGTAAAGTAGGACAGTCTTACGCGACACTGACGGATTCGTGGTTTTTTCCACACCGGTAATTGAAAAAAAAAGAAAGAAACGAGAGAAGAAGGAGACCTTTGGTATGTAGGCCAGGTCTTCTCTTAGAAGGAGACCCCAGGGCGTTAAATGGGGCTACACCAAAGGTGTGTTTAGCCAGTTTGGTTTACTGGTGAAGGCACCGGGCCGATCCCCAGGAGACGGTGAGTTCTAGTCCCGCCTGAGGCCTAAAAGGCAATTGGGTGACTTTGAGCCGATCCCCAGGTAACAAGGAGTTCTAGTCCCACCTTAGGTGTGAAAGCCAGCTGGGTGTCTTCGGGCCAATCACTCCCTCGGCCCAGCCCACCTCACAGGGTTGTTGTCGTGGGGGGAAATAGGGGGTGGGAGGAGGATTAGCACCTTCACCGCCTTGTTTCTAAAAACAATCAAGGCGGGATACAAAGAAATAAAATAAAACTTAAGCCTAGGCAGGCGATTCCTCCAGGTAGGTAAGCAGAGGTGGACCCCCTTGGACCAGGTAGCCTCTAAATCTTCCATGGGGACATTAGAAATGGGCTGACTTTGCCCCCTTGTTCTTCCCCTCTTTTTTCTTCCTTTTGGAGAATCTCCTGCCTCCGGATAACTACTATTATTATTATTATTTATTATTATTATTATTTTGCTTAGTAGACCTCTTCCCTCCTTCGATGGGTCGCATTGGCTAATGAAAGGGCTTGGCCTTCCTCCCTTCACACCTGCCCCACGGAGACAAACGACAAGCAGAAATACAGAGGCGGGAAAAAAGGAACGCCTCATTCGTCACCGTTAGCGTCCCGGTTCTTCAACATCCCACCCCTCCCAATGAAAACCAATCCATCCATGGGTGGGGGGGTTGAGCCCGTTATCGAAGGGTAACTGGATAGGTGGAGTGTGTGTGGCGGGGGGGGTCTGGCAGGATGTAGTCGAAAAAGTCAACATGGGCATCCGGGACGGTGGGAATCCAAACTCTGCTTGGTTTAACAGATGAACAGAGTTGGAAGGGGCCTTGGAGGTCATCTAGTCCAACTCCTCACCCACCCAGGAGACCCTACACCATTTCTGACAGATGGCAGTCCAGTCTTAGTCTTGGAAGCCCCCAGGGATGAAGCTCCCACCACTTCCAAATGCAACTTCTGTTCCATTTGGTTGATTGTTCTCACTGTCAGAAAGTTCCTCCTTATTTCCAGGTTGAATCTCTCCTTGGTCAGTTTCCATCCATTATTCCTTGTCTGGCATTCCGGTGCCTTGGAGAATAGCTTGACCCCTTCCTCCTCCTCTCTGGGGCAGCCCCTCAAATATTGGAAGGCTTCTCTCCTGTCTCCCCTGGTCCTTCTCCTCACCAGACTAGCCAGGCCCATTTCCTGCAACCATCCATCGTATGTTTCATCCTCCAGTCCCCTCATCCTCCTGGTTGCTCTTCTCTGCACGTTTTCCAGAGTCTCAACATCTTTTTTTATAGTGTTGTGACCAAAACTGGGAGGGAGGGAGGGAGGAGGAAATGAGAGGGGAGGGGGGGTGGAAGGAAGGAAGGAAATGGGAGAGAGAGGAGGAAATGAGAGGGAGGAAGGAAAAGGAAGGAAGGAAAAGGAAGGAAGGAAATGGGAGGGAGGAAGGAAGGAAGGAAAGGAAAAGGAAGGAAGGAAGAAGAAGGAAATGAGAGGGAGGAAGGAAAAGGAAGAAAGGAAGGAAAAGGAAGGGAGGGAGGGAGAGAGGGAGGGCAATGGATGGAAACTAATTAAGGAGAGAAGCACCCTAGAATTAAGGCCGAACGTAACCCTGGCAGGCTCCCATCCTCCACTGCCAGCAGAGACACTAAGACGGCGTCCTCTCTTTTGGTTTTTTGGTTTTTATTTCCAACATTCCTAAAATTTAGAAGCGTTTACACTTTTAGCCTTTTAAAGAATAGATTAAATAATCATTAGTAATGTCCTAATTACAACTGCCAGTGATAATAATTTACTAATAGTGGAGGTGGTTAAGAAGAGATTGGACAGCCTTTTGTCTGACATGGTCTACCATCTCCGGCTTGGGCTAGACTAGATGGCCTCCAAGGTCCCTTCCAACTCTTGTTCTTCTGTTCAAAAGGTTAATTCTTTCCTCCTGGGGTGGAGGTCCACCCAACTAGAAGCGGCTCAGGTGAGGAGAGCTTGCTCCTGTAGAACCAGGTATTTGGAAGACACACGGTCATTCGAAGTGTGAAAAAACGGTCCATCCGTCATCGCTTTTTTCCGTGCCGTTGTTAACTTGGAACGGTCCCTAAGCGAACCGTTGTGTAAGTCAAGGACTACCTGTGCCAATCGGCAGCCTCCCTCAGTGACGGGGCCGAGGGCTGCCTGGGCTCTTTGGCGCTCGTTGAAAAGCCGTTTTGGAGACACTGCCGTGCTCCAGGTCTCCGCGGGAGGAGAAGCCGCATCTATAATTCAGAACTTCAGTAACGGGAAAGGCTGGAGGGTTAAAATATTCATCAGCTGCTCTGACCCCAGAAATCCGGGCTGGGAAATTCAAGTCATGTTGCTGGATGAACTTTCAAGCAAGTGGGGGGTGTGGAATTCATCTCCTCTTTAAGCCCAGCTGGAATTTAGGGTTCAGCTCATTCCAGATGGATCCTAAATTGCATTCACAGAGGGATTCAATCCAGATCAAGGGAGGTACTGATCCCACTCTGTGAAGCCTTAGTAAGGGCCACCCCTAGAGTCCTGCATCCAGTTTTGGTCACCACACTACAAAAAAGAGGTTGAGACTCTAGAAAAAGTGCAGAGAAGAGCAACCAGGAGGATTAGTGGACTGGAGGCTAAAACATACGATGAACTGTTGCAGGAACTGGGATTGGCTAGTCTAGTCTGTTTGTCTGTCCATATGTATCTGTCATCTGTCTCTGTCTCTATCTATCTATCTATCTATCTATCTATCTATCTATCTATCTATCTATCTATCTATCTAT